>JACEEZ010015694.1:92500-100000 GCA_016584305.1 Chionoecetes opilio
ATTGCATACCAAATAAACAATAACAATGAAATATAGTCAATTAAACACAACAAAATTAGATTACACCACACTTGTATCATTAAAAAAAACATACATTTAATCCATTTCTCACAATTATAATCCTGCAATTTTTTCTCATTATTTTTGCGTTCGTGGAAAAAAAAATTCCAACCCCTTGATGTGAAAATGTTAGCTATTAATTAACTGCATTGACCCCTAGAGAGACGGGAGGTCAAGGTCACACGAGTCTCTCCCTCCCAGGTCACCCACAAAGCATGGGAGGAGGGAGGAAGGGAGGAAGGGATAAAGGGAAGGGAGGAAGGGATAAAGGGAAGGAAAGGAAGGAAGAGTAGGAATGTGTAAGAATGGATAGACACAAGGAAGGGAGGGATAAAGGAAAGGGAAAGGAAGGGAGGGATAAAGGGAAGGAAAAGGAAGGAAGAGAAGGAATATGAAAGAAGGCTAGACACAAGGAATGGAAAAGGAGATGGAAAAGGGAAGGAAGGGAGTGATAAAGGAAAGGAAAAGGAAGGAAGAAGAGGAACATGAAAAAAGGAATGGACACAAGGAATGGAAAAGGAGATGGAAACTATAATGATGGAAATATAGAAAAGCAACGAGAATGGATAAAAAAGAAGGAAGAAAAACATAAATTGATAAAAAGGAAGGAAAACAGAAAATGATAAAAAGGAAGAAAAATAGAAAATGATAAAAAGGAAGAAAAATAGAAAATGATAAAAAGGAAGGAAAACAGAAAATGATAAAAAGGAAGAAAAATAGAAAATGATAAAAAGGAAGAAAAATAGAAAATGATAAAAAGGAAGAAAAATAGAAAATGATAAAAAGGAAGAAAATAGAAAATGATAAAAAGGAAAAAAAACAGAAAATGATAAAAAGGAAGAAAAACAGAAAATGATAAAAAGGAAGAAAAACAGGAAATGATAAAAAGGAAGAAAAACTGAAAATGATAAAAAGGAAGAAAAATAGAAAATGATAAAAAGGAAGAAAAATAGAAAATGATAAAAAGGAAGAAAAATAGAAAATGATAAAAAGGAAGAAAAATAGAAAATGATAAAAAGGAAGAAAAACAGAAAATGATAAAAAGGAAGAAAAACAGAAAATGATAAAAAGGAAGAAAAACAGGAAATGATAAAAAGGAAGAAAAACTGAAAATGATAAAAAGGAAGAAAAATAGAAAAGGATAAAAAGGAAGGAAGAAAAACTGACCCGTCTCAAATATGTGTATGACAAGAAATCCGAATTCAAAACTAAGAAAAAACATTAGAAAAACAGAAAGAACAAAGAACAGAATGAAAAACTTTACTTCGATTAATTCTTTCCCTCCTACACGATTACGTAAGAGGTTGCTGAGGAGGAGGAAGAGGACGACGAGGAGGAAGAGGAGGAGGAGGAGGAGGAGAAGAAAGGTGAGGAGGAGGACAAAATTACGATTAAGGGCCCGGTGTTTAATTGAGTTCCGGCGGGTAAATTGGTTAAAATGCAAATTCTATGGAAATGAGATCACTGCTGAAACCTATTAAAGGAAGAAAAAATATATATGACGGCACTTTAAAATAAGCCTGTCACAAATTGATGCCACCATAACACACCTCCCACCTACCCACACACACACACACAGACACCCACACACACACACAGACCACACCACACACACACACCCACACCCACCACACACACCCACACACACACCACACCATACACTGACACCCCTACACACACAGACACCCACACACACACCCACACAGACACAGACACACACACCACACACACACCCATACACTGACACCCCTACACACACAGACACCCACACACACACACACACCCATACACTGACACCCCTACACACACAGACACCCACACACACACCCACACACACACCCACACACACCCACACACACACCCACACACACACACACACACACACACCCACACACACACATACTTCGACAACTCCCACGATGTCATTTAGGGATTCAGACGGTGTATTTCCCCCATCACAAAAACTGGATTAGGTAAGTTTGCCCGTCTCGCCCAGCTGGCCCGGACAATCAATAACAACTCTCCTCCTCCCGCGGCCCCGAGGACTCACACAATACAACACGAAGGAGAGGGTGAACGACGGTGCTGCTGAAGGTGGTGGTAGTGATGTGAACGCGTAAATACACACCTCACTACAAGTATATAAAAAATAATAATAAATGTATTAAGTCCTCTTAGTCTACACACCTCACTACAGGTATAATAAAAATATTAAAAAAAAAATTATATAAAAAAAAAAAGCGAAATAAAAACAAGTCCCCACTATTTGTTAGGTCTATTTTTTCCTCCTTTTTTTGTTGTATATTCATATTATGCCAAGTGTATTTGTAAAGTCGTTTTGTATTGTTGTGTGCATTTTAAGGTATATCTCTTCCCTCATCCCTCTTCCAAATTTTCTAACGATTTTGGTTACCCCTATCACAAGGTAGATTATTCAGTTATATTTCTCCCTTTTTTCCTACACACACACACACACACACACACACACACACACACACACACACACACACACACACACACACACACACACGTCTATCCCCCATTACCTAGCACTGTTTGTGTATGTGTAGGTGCGTGTGTGTAGGTAGGAGGGAGGGACGGATGGTAATGATGCACACAGCTCGTTAAGTCGCAGGGGGGCAGGGGGGGGGGGCAAGGAAGGGGGGGCAAGGAAGGGGGGGGGGGGGGGCAGGGGGAGGCAAGGAAGGGGGGGAGGGCAGATGTACGTGCAAAGGCTCCTTAATCAACACTCTCGCGTAAAGGCAACATTCCCGCCTCATAGTTTACCGCATGTTTTGTTGTTGTGTTTATGTTGTGTTATGTCTCCTTATTTTTCATGGAATTGGAAACGCATTATTGAAAACGTTGCATTCCTGGACAGCCATCGTTCGCGTTGTCATAATGCTTCGTACGGTACTGGGAGCGTGTGTGCGTGTGTGTGATAAGTAATTATAACTCACAAATACACGTATGTTTTCACGTATGACTGACATATTCGTATTTTTTTTTTTACAACACACACAAAAACACTTTAGTTTACATCATTGAGGGGGAAGGGAAGGGGGGAAGGGGGGAAGGGCAGAAGCAACGGCTGTAATATGAAGTAATAGAAAAGTAATAAAAGTAAAAAGTAAAAGTAAATAAAGTAATAAAAAAGAAATACAAAAAACATCCTCGCGAAATGGAAGTACAGTGAAAGAAAAAAAATACATCAAATGTCAGCCAAGTTCCTATGGCGTTCTATGTTTACGTCAATAATGAGTTGTCCTTGGCAAGTGTGCTACATACATACATACATACATACATACATACATACATACATAATACATACATACAAACCATCAGGCATTTAATTAACTAACATAAAAAGCAGAGGCGTCACAACCCAGTGTAATACAAATGTTTAATTCCCACACAACCTTCACCTACAAAAAAATATTTACACTGATTTACATTTTCCCGCCAAAAAAAAGACTGACACTGAGACACAAAGACTGAATCCTGTTTATCCGACTCCCTTCACTTGGCACGCACAGAAACACACACACACACACACACACACACACACACACACACACACACAAGCACCCCCCCTACACACACACAGAAACCCCCCCCACACACACACACCCCTTGCCGGCAGGTCGGTATTCCCCACGTAATACTATGCAATTAAATTCAACCCAACAGCGCGTAGCCAACGGTGGGTTAATTTCAAGGCGACGAATTCTGGCCCGCGAGAAATTGGTCTGCCAAAAACTGAATCCAAAGGTAATCTCAAAAAGCTGTCAATTAGGAGAGATAAATTAGTCCATGAGGGAAGCAGGGACGAGAAGTTTTAGTTTTAGGTTGCAATACAGAAGGTCAGGTCTGGGGTTGCATCAATGCCTGGTCCGTCTTGTGTTGTGGTGTACAAAACATATTTCAATTATTAATCGGATGAGTTTCTGTCCGCGCTTGCAGTAAAGCGGTGAGGTTTATGTCCGGGATTACTCAAGGTGAGTTGTCGGTGATTTGTCCGGGAGTT
Organism: Chionoecetes opilio; assembly: GCA_016584305.1. Classification (NCBI taxonomy): domain Eukaryota; kingdom Metazoa; phylum Arthropoda; class Malacostraca; order Decapoda; family Majidae; genus Chionoecetes; species Chionoecetes opilio. Next base: position 96,588 of record JACEEZ010015694.1, read on the forward strand.
TTTGTCCGGTGAGTTTTTGTCCGGGAGATTTTTGCCGGGATTTATGGTCAGTGAGTTTGTCCGGTGATTTTTGTCCGAAGTTTTGTCGGTGAGTTTTTGTCCGGGAGTATTGTCCGGTGATTATGTCAGGAGAGTTTTTGTCCGTGAGTTTTGTCCGGTGAGTTTTTGTCGGTGGTTTGCCGTGAGTTTCTGCCGGTGAGTTTTGTTGTGAGTTTGTCAGGGAGTTTGTCCGGAGTTTTTCGGTGAGTTTTGTCCGGTGAGTTTGCCGGTGATTTTGTCGGTGATTTTATGTCCGGTGAGTTTTTGTCCGGTGAGGTTTTGTCCAGTGAGTTTTTGTCCGGTGAGTTTTTGTCCGGTGAGTATATGTCCGGTGAGGTTTAGTCAGGTGAGGTTTTGTCCGGTGAGTTTTTGTCCGGTGAGTTTTTGTCCGGTGAGTTTCTGTCCGGTGAGTTTTTGTCCGGTGAGTATTGTCGGTGAGTTTTTGTCGGTGAGTTTTGTCGGTGAGTTATATGTCCGGTGAGTTTTTGTCCGGTGAGTTTTTGTCCGGTGAGTTTTTGTCCGGTGAGTTTTTGTCCGGTGAGTATATGTCCGGTGAGTTTATGTCCGGTGAGTTTTTGTCCGGTGAGTATATGTCCGGTGAGTATATGTCCGGTGAGTTTTTGTCCGGTGAGTATATGTCCGGTGAGTATATGTCCGGTGAGTATATGTCCGGTGAGTATATGTCCGGTGAGTTTTTGTCCGGTGAGTATATGTCCGGTGAGTTTTTGTCCGGTGAGTATTGTTCCGGTGAGTATATGTCCGGTGAGTTATGTCCGGTGAGTTTTTCGGGTATAGTCCGGTGAGTATATGTCCGGTGAGTATATGTCCGGTGAGTATATGTCCGGTGAGTATATGTCCGGTGAGTATATGTCCGGTGAGTTTTTGTCCGGTGAGTATAATCATGTCCGGTGAATATATGTCCAGTGAGTTTTTGTCCGGTGTTCTTATCCGCGCCCCGTACAGAACGGTAGCCAGAAATACATCACACCACGCCTTCCCTTCTCGGCCTCCTCCAGGAAACTCGTCATCGCTCCTTCAGACGTGAATGGCCGCTAATGAAAGGAAATAATTACGTCGTCGTTTCAGGTAAATTGACGGTCATCTCTGCGGCTTGGATTTTCTCCCCGGGGAATCTGAAGGCGTTGCATTTGGGAGGAATATTAGCGTAACATTTCTTGACCGTTCCATAAAAGCATAAGAAAATAAGGAAGCTACAAGAGGCAGTGAGACCTACACGAGCTAGTTCCTGTTGCTTAACACTACCTACATCCACCTTTCATCCCCATCCATGAAATTGTCTAGCCTATTTTTAAAACTCCCTACTGACTCCGCACTGACCACCGAGTCCATTCCAATCATTTACCACCCTATTTGTGAACTAGTTTTTCCCTATTTTCTTTTTAAATCTACGGTTTTCCAGTTTGAATCCGTTACTTCTTGTTCTAGCCTTGTTGACGGTTCCCTCCTGCCGGGGTGCACATTCCCATTTCCTGGAATAGTATGTCCCGTTTACTCTTGAACACGTCACGTTAGGTTACGTTAGGTTAGGGTAGGTTAGGTATCCTTAACTAAATACGTTAACTTTGTGTGGGAATTACAATGAGGATATTTTCGAGAATATCCTATGGTTAGTTTCGGAGCTAGGGGAGAGCGGGGCAGGTTGCATCGAGGGTAGGTTGCATCATTGCTCTATGCATAACAGTATCGTCTTAATATACTATACTACTACTACTACACTCTATACTTAATACTACTACTACTACACTACAAATATAAAAAAAGTTATGCGAGTTACGCTACTACTACTACTATATACTACTATAAACTACTACTACTACAACTACAACAATAATAATAATAAAAAAAGTTAATGCGAGTTAGAGGCAATGATGCAACCTACCCTCGATGCAACCTGCCCCGCTCTCCCCTACAGCCAAGCGTATTCACTCGGAAACCACATACTAGCATAGAGTTCGGGAATATGCTGACGGGGTGGACGACGGAGGGCTGCCGCCGGTAAGGTCCTGCGTGGCTGCGGCGGCTCCGTCATGCGTAGAGGAAGGGCCTAACGATCCTGAGGGAGAGGAAGCAGACTTGCCACGAGAAATTACGGAATGCAAAAGTTCCATGATTTCTGCATTTAGGTCGTTAACGTCGTCTTTCGGGAAACTACTCGCGCAATTATCCCCACGAACGTTATCTTTACGACCACAAAGGAGAAAACATTCCTGGACGATGTGTGGGTCTGTTTTTTTGTGCAGTAATATTACACAGAAGTAGCGGCGCGATATGGAAAGAAATACCAGACACGCTATATATATATATATATACGCCTTAACCCTTTGAGACCCAGAACGTAATTTCCACTGTAATTTGGGTACCATTAGACGATTTTTAGTGAATATAAGCAATATTTTATAGATATGACCTGTTTAGTATCCTTAACGACTAACTAATTTGGTATATTCAGTTACTTTTCGTAATTTTATGGCTCGACAACATACGATTTTAATAGCAAAGGAAAGATCTGAAGGAAGAAAGGTATGATGGCCTTAATGAAACACAGGTACCGTTATCACTAATCTCTTCTCTCTAATCCTAATTAACATATCAACGTTTTACCTTTATACCTAATGATACCACCTCCAATCCCTAACTAATTGGCCCATCCCCTTTCTTTATTCTCTTACTGTCTTCTTTATAGGGACAATAAAGTCAGGCTTTTTATCACCTCTTTTTTTTTGCCCTTGGACAGTCCTGTGTGACATAAAAAAAATAATAATTTACACCTAATGATACCACCTCCAAGCCCTAACTACCTTACCTTACCTTACGCTGTTTGACCTCACATGACCTAACCCAACCTTCCTACCTACACCTTTCAGATCTTTCCTACCTGCCCCCCACCTGACACCACCCAACACCACCTGCCCCCCGCCATCACCTCACCTGTGCAACACTTCCCTCCCCTCCCTACTAACCCCTTCCTCTACTAACTCCATCCTCCCCTCTTTTGGGACGTGAACACTGAACACTTTCTTATTGCATTCTCAAGTGGGACAAGTGCTCCCCGTCGCGCCCCCAGCACCCATAACACCTTTATTTACGAACACTTGTCCACACACGCGTCCAACAACCCTCAGGTTTTTCCCGGACTAGACGCGATGGTCAGCAAAGCGAGAGGCGAGGACAGAACTAGAGAGGTTACTGCCCCTTGAGAACCCCTTGGGAACCCCTTGGGAACCCCCGTGGCCTCCTTACGGCCTTTATGGTGTGTTCTGCAGCACGACAAGGCACAGAAAAATCGTGTCTTTACCTCAATTCACCTTCGACGCCACCCGCCTCTCTCTCTCTCACATACTCTCTCTCTCACA
>JACEEZ010015694.1:105000-117500 GCA_016584305.1 Chionoecetes opilio
ACACTATCATATACTCCATTAATTACCTATTCCCACATTATAATTGTTTCATTACTACCTTCCAGCCTTCATAATTTAACTTATTTTTTTATTACTATAAATTTTGCCATAGTAGTAGTAGTAGTAATAGTAGTAGTAGTAGTAGTAGTAGTAGTAGTAGTAGTAGTAGTAGTAGTAGTAGTAGTAGTAGTAGTAGTAGTAGTAGTATTGTAGTAGTAGTAGTAGTAGTAGTAGTAGTAGTAGTAGTAGAAGTAGTAGTAGTAGTAGTAGTAGTATAGTAGTAGTAGTAGTAGTAGAAGTAGTAGTAGTAGTAGTAGTAGTAGTAGAAGTAGTAGTTGTAGAAGTAGTAGTAGTAGTAGTAGCAGTAGTAGTTATAACATCCTCCACCATCACAATAGTCAACCCCATACACAACCTTCCCCCATACTCAACCCCACACACCACAACCCCCTCCACCACCACCACACACCACAACCCCCTCCACCACCACCACACACCACAACCCCCTCCACCACCACCACACACCACAACCCCCTCACTACCACCAAACACCACAACCCCCTCCACTACCCACACACCACAACCCCCTCCACCACCACCACACACCACAACCCCCTCCACCACCACCACACACCACAACCCCTCCACTACCACCACACACCACAACCCCCTCCACCACCACCACACACCACAACCCCCTCCACTACCACCACACACCACAACCCCTCCACACCACCACACACCACAACCCCCTCCACTACCACCACACCACAACCCCCTCCACCACCACCACACACCACAACCCCCTCCACTACCACCACACACCACAACCACCTCCACCACCACCACACACCACAACCCCCTCCACCACCACCACACACCACAACCCCCTCCACACCACCACCACCAACCCCCTCCACCACCACCACACACCACAACCCCCTCCACACCACCACACACCACAACCCCCCCACCACCACCACACACCACAACCCCCTCCACCACCACCACACACCACAACCCCCTCCACTCACCACCACACACCACAACCCCCTCCACACCACCACACACCACAACCCCCTCCACCACCACCACACACACCACAACCCCCTCCACCACCACCACACACCACAACCCCCTCCACCACCACCACACACCACAACCCCCTCCACTCCACCACACACACCACACCCCTCCACACCACCACACACCACAACCCCCTCCACCACCACCACACACCACAACCCCCTCCACCACCACCACACACCACAACCCCCCCCTCCACTACCACCACACACCACAACCCCCCACACCACCACACACCACAACCCCTCCACCACCACCACACACTCACAACCCCAACTCACCACCACCACACACCACAACCCCCTCCACTACCACCACACACCACAACAACCCCTCCACCACCACCACACACCACAACCCCCTCCACCACCCACCACACACCACAACCCCCTCCCCACCACCACACACCACAACCCCCTCCACCACCACACACCAAACCCCTCCACCACCCACCACAACACCCACAACACCCCCCACCACCCCCCCCCCCCCCCAACCATACACCACAACCCCCTCCACTACCACCACACACCACAACCCCCTCCACCACCACCACACACCCCCCTCCACTACCACCACACACCACAACCCCCTCCACCACCACCACACACCACAACCCCCTCCACCACCACCACACACCACAACCCCCTCCACTACCACCACACACACACACCCTCACCATCCCCCTCTCTTCCCTCTCTCGTTTAATGCCGCAATCATAAACAAGACAAACAGACTGCTATCAATATGTATATTTTCACAGCCGAGTAAACGTTTTGGAAATCGTTGCAGATAATTACATGGTCGTATGTACCAGGACCGATTTCATAATATACCTCATTTCCACATTAATTGCACAAACACGAAAAGAATCACAGTCGAGTCCAAAAAAAACTCATATCAGTATTAACCGCGTATTTCTATTTTGTATGAATCTAATTTGTATTCAGAATTTCACCATAGCGCATAATTTCCACAGTAATAATGAGTAAAACGAAAATATCTGACTGTAGAGGGATAAAGATAATTGTGTAGTCAGCATATATTTAAATTAATGAGGTTCTATATTTTTTTTTACTACATACAGACAAAGAGTATTTCAGGTTGTTGTTTTTTATGGGTACATTTATAACTAATTTTTATTTCTCTCCCACTCTCCATCTCTCTCTCTCTCTCTCTCTCTCTCTCTCTCTCTCTCTCTCTCTCTCTCTCTCTCTCTCTCTCTCTCTCTCTCTCTCTCTATCTACTATCTATGTATCTATCTATCTATCTATGTCTCACACAAAAAAAAACTATAAAGAAGAAGAACAAGTCTGATGGAAAGGAGGGATAGAAAAAGACACGAACAAAAAGAATAAATAAAAGAAAGAAGAATAAAAAGGAGGAACACGAGAGGATATGAAGACTAAGACAAATGAAGAAAGGAAGTAATGGAAGAGAGGCGAAAAGATACATGAAAAGACATGGAGAGAAGAAGGGAAAATTGGAAAAGGAGAAAAGATAAATGACAAGACATGAAGTGAACAAGGGAGAGGGATATCGAATTGAGGTGATCATGGAAAGTAAGGTCAGGTCATGTCAGCAAGGTATGTCATGGGGATCCGATGACGTGATTTTAGATAAGCTTGGTGTCATGTCACGTCATGTCATGGAAGGGAAGGGGAAAAAAAAGTCCATGTCAGTTAGAGAAAGATAGGGTGAAAGTGAGTTCAGAGAGAGAGAGAGAGAGAGAGAGAGAGAGAGAGAGAGAGAGAGAGAGAGAGAGAGAGAGAGAGAGAGAGAGAGAGAGAGAGAGAGAGGTGAATCGAGGTTAGGTTTCGGTAAAATAAGTGAAGTAAATCAGGTTAATTTTTTCTTTCCCCCTCATCTCTCTCTCTCTCTCTCTCTCTCTCTCTCTCTCTCTCCTCTCTCTCTCTCTCTCTCTCTCTCTCTCTCCTCTCTCTCTCTCTCTCTCTCTCTCTCTCTCTCTCTCTCTCTCTCTCTTTCTTCCCATCACAAGTTATCAATATCAACACGGGAGAAATGTCACAGCTCATTCCTACAATACAATAATATAATTTCATCCACCCTTACACCCCTACCACTTTCCATATTCTCTCTCCTTTCTCCCTCTACTCAATTCCTTATCCTTCCTCCCTTTCTTTATTTTAACTCTCTCCCTTCTCCCTCTATACCCTATTCCCCCCTTTCTAGTCACGCGTAACCTCCTTTCACACCTTTCACTCATTCCCCTTCCTTACCTTTCCCCTTCAATTACCCCCTTCAATTACCCCCTTCAATTACCCCCTTCAATTAACTACCATTATCTTAACCCTTACCTATAACCACCACCACCTGTCACTCATTTCCCTCCCTTACCTTTCCCCTTCTATTACCTACCATTATCTTACTCTTACCCATGACTATAACATGTATAACTACACTACCACCACCACTACTACCCCTCCTAATTAGTCCATTAAGACGCAGGTAAGCAAATACGGTTAGACTGGATGGGAATTATCGGCTCATAACTGTGGGGTTAAGGACAGTTCCCTCGTTAGCGGTGAAAGGAAGGAGAGAAGGAACAAGGAATATAGAGAGGTAGACACTAAGAGAGGAGAGAGGTAGATGCTTAATATTGCGACATTTAAAAGGGAAGAGAAAAGGGATGGAATAGAGAGAGGATGGTCATATAAAGAAGAATAGAAAGAATAGAAGAATATATGTGGTGAACCAAATTGACGTGTTGAAACTTGTATGGACAGAAAATTTGAATGCACTATGCAAAAAAATAAAATAATTCATAGGAAATAAAAATTAAAATTCGAGAAAAAACTGCTAATATTAATGTACAAATAACTTCACTACTAGTATGACGATGGGTTAGGAAAGCAAGAAGGCTCCTCCCCACCCACCCCTCCCCCCTCCCTCCCTGCGCCACGCTACCAGCAGGAAATTAAAGAGTATCATATCGGTGGGTCGGAAAGGACGTGAAGAATTTCGTAAAACATAAAAGAGGAGGAGGAGGAGGAGGAGGAGGAGGAGGAGGAGGAGGAGGAGAAGGAGAGGAGAGAGGAGGAGAGGAGGAGGAGGAGAGGATGAAAAAAAGAAAATATCAATCGAAAAAGAAAGGGGAAAAATACAAAAATAAATCAGAAAAAAAAAAAAATCCAAAAAAGTGAAAAAAAAAAAGAAAACTGGAGAAAAATGAACAAGAGAAAAATGGATGAAAGTACCAAAAACTCCGAAAAGAACAGGATAACAAAAAAGATATATACAAAAAACTAAAAGAACTAGGGGGGGGGCACTGAGTTAGAGCATACCTCGCCGAAATCTAAATTGGTTGCTATGGACAACAGTGGATTATAATAGTAATATATATATATATATATATATATATATATATTAGATATAATATAATATATATATAATATATATATAATATATATAAATAATGCCCAGATGAGCAGCGCATACCTCCGAAGCAATATTTCATCAATTGGTGCCATGGCAAAGTTGTCAAAAGATTCATCCAAAATTAAATAGTTCTTCCTTATACAAATAGACTGGTATATGAGTTTGGTCCAAATCTATTGTAACTTTTCGAGAAATCTGTACACTAACAAACAGAAACAGAAAAGACATACAGAAACGGGGTGAAAAAAATAACCCTCCAACCGTTGGCGACTACACTGAGAGTCAAGCCACCACCACACCACCAGCACCACACCACCACCACAACCACCACCACCACACCACCACACCACCACCACCACACACCACCACCACTAACACCACACCACACCACCACCACAACACCACCACAACACCACTACCACCACCAACACCACCACAACACCATCACATCGGAGGACCAATAACCACTTTGTGAACGGCCTAACACCCTCCTTACAAGCCCCAGAGAGCCACACTTGGACAATACTCGAGAAACACAGCAAGTTGAAGTGGAGTGTGGCTGGGGAGGCATGAGGAGGACCCGGGTGTTCCTGTCCCCCCTGAGGTAGTAAATTCCCCCTAGGTAGTATCGAGGAGGAGGAAGTGGAGGAGGAGGAGGTGGAGGTGGTGGTGGAGGTGGTGGTGGAGGAGGAGGAGGAAGAGAGAAGGTAGTGGAGGAGGAGGGGAGGAGAGAAGGTAGTGGAGGAGGAGGAGGAGGAGGAGGAGGAGAGAGGTAGGGAGGAGGTAGGAGGAGGAGGAGGAGGGAGGAGGAGGAGAGGGAGGAGGAGGAGGAGAGAGGAGGGGAGGAGGAGGAGGAGGAGACACCATTCTCCTCTCTCTTATGCAGAAGGCGAGCAACAGGATGAATAAGACACTGTAAGGCAAAGCGGTGGTGTGGTGTGTGTGTGTGTGTGTGTGTGTGTGATGTGTGGTGTGTGTGTGTGTGTGTGTGTGTGTGTGTGTGTGTGTGTGTGTGTGTGTGTGTGTGTGTGTGTGTGTGTGTGTGTGTGTGTGTGTGTGTGTGTGTGTGTGTGTGTGTGTGTGTTTCCCTTAAATTTGGGATTGTCTCCGTGAAATTGTCACTCTAGGTGGAAATGTTTTGTATCCACTGTGATAAATTTTTGTTGTTGTTGTTATTGTTGTTTATATAATTGTTCTTGGCAGTAGTCTTGTTTTTATTTTATCTTTTTTTTCTTTCTTTCTTCTACTTATTTCATTTATTTCTTTTTCGCATTATTTTTCTTACTTTACTTCTCTTCTTTTTCTTCTTAATTTGATGAAAACTTCCACGGGAGAAACTAACAAACTTTAACTACCTTTAACTAACTTTGACTTGAGGTCAATGATAATGAACTTACATATTCTTAGATTCCTTTGACCTCCGCACAAACTAAACGGAAAATATACTTCAACAACATTTTCTTTTCACATTAAAATAGATCCGTTTCAGGCGAACAAAAGAAAATTAATATCTAAAACAATGCATAAAATGAAAAAATATTCCGTTCTACTTAAGGATTATTTTTTACTTCTGATTGTTTTGCAATGAGGGTATTTTGCAAGACAATATGTTTTTCTGTATTTTTTTTGTTTTGTTTTTTCATATATTTATTTTATATTTATTTTTTATATTGAGTATTGACCAAGAATAACACAGAGAGAGCTTATGTTATTTACCCTAAAAATAAATGTAGAAAGAGTTAGAACAAATAAATTACAAAAAGTTCGCAGCAATTAAGTCCTCGAAGCACGAGTGGTGTAATTACTCTCTCTCTCTCTCTCTCTCTCTCTCTCTCTCTCTCTCTCTCTCTCTCTCTCTCTCTCTCTCTCTCTCTCTCTCTCTCTCTCTACAAACTTAATTAAGCCCTCAACTACGTAGAATCTGTTCAATTGAGTCGCTAAAAAAAAAACGATGATCTTCAGAGCTTCGTCCATTTCACCGGCAGGACAGACGGCGAGGCGTGGTGTTCCCTAAGGGCTTTTGTCCTTGTATTATTTTTCCAAGCCAAGAATTTTAAAATGTGTTGATTCTATCCACTGCATTTTACACTTTTCGCCGTAAATAATAATCAACAAAAGAAAAAAATATAAACAAGATCATTTCAAGACCGCATACCTCCGCCAAGGATGAAAAATATTCCAACGGTTACAAACAAACAAATAAACAAACCGAACCGATCACATAACTACGTAGCGGAGGTAAGGATAAATAAGGCGCAAAAACCTAGAGTAAGTGAAACGCGGCAAGGCGTCACCGCAGAGTTTTTTTCCGTTTTCTTTCTACTTGCCTCATCGCCGCGACGGGGGAAAACACTGGCCACCAGAATTAAGAAATGATAAGTTTACCACTAGCGAATACGTTTAAAAAGAGACTTTAGGCCCAGCAAGTGAGGGGAGGTGTTGTGCAGGTTGGGGCAAGGGCATCGGGCGCCACACCTGCCTGCACCTGGCCCGGAGCGGCGCCCGTGTGGGGGTGACGGATCGCAGTCTGGAGGCGGCCCGCGAAACCCTCCGTGTGATGCCCATAAGTCGCCGCCTCACCAAACAGGGCCTGCCATGCGATAAACTAAAGCCCCGCACTCATACCACAACCATGGTATGCCATTGCTTGTAACAGTAATGGTAATAATAATAATAATACGAGTCTACTTAATACATAAAATACGGCTACGAAAATATATCAAAACATACCTTGATACCCTTTAGCGGGGGCCTGTGGCTGTCTCGACGTAGAAGTGGCAGTAGAAGCAGACGTCGCGGCAGTGGCAGTGACAGTGGCGATGGTAGTGGTAGTGATGGTAGGTGGTAGTACGAGAGGTAATGGAAGTAATAGGCAGTTCCTTATCAGTTGCCTTCACGTTCCCAATGCGCGGCTGAGGAGCACAGTGACGGAGCGTCGCGTTTGTTGAAAGTGACGGGGTTCCGAGCCTCCAGCACCCCCAGGGCCATCGCGGCGGGCCTTCCCTCAGCCTGCAGGATCCCCCGCCTTGTCTCGGTCCTGAAGGAGTCTGGAGCTCATACTACCAGCAGACCCCAACGTGACGCCCGGTTGTGTCCCCCAGACGCTAGGAACACCGCCTTCAGGAGTCCTTGGGCGTTGTACTGGTGATGACACACTTGAATGTTTGTTTCTGTCACACTTAATGGATCCGTTGTCATTGCTGGCTATGGTGGATCAATCATTCTGTCTGTTTCTTGATTTCTTATATACAGTCCTTTCGTTCTCTATTCCCAATTGGCTGTTTGAGGGCCCACGTTTTCTACTCGCGTTTTGTTGTTTCGACGCGTTTTCAATCCATCCCCCAGGCCATCGCAGGACGTGTTCTTCCCTTACTCCTTGTCAGTCTTCATTGTCATCGTCTGAGGGAGATTGATATATACCAGAATCAAAGTAATACCTGTGCCCAGAGCTAGAAACACAAGCTTCAGGTGGTCCTTGTGGCGTTGTTGGTGATGAAACTTGAATGTTGTTCTGTCAACTTGGTCCGTTGTCATTGCTGGTTGGTGTGTATCTTGTCTGTTGTTTGCTTTTTAGTTAATTGTTTTTGCGTGTTCTGTATTCCATGTTCAATGTGTGTTGTGTGTTGTGTGTTTGTGATGTGTGTGTTAGTTTTTGTTTGTTGTTGTTGTGTTGATGTGTGTTCTGTGCTGTTTTGTGTGTGTGTAATGTGCTGTCCTTGTAGTGTGTGTGTTGTGTGTGTTGTTGTCGTGTGTGTTTTGTGTGTGTGTATTGTGTGTAGAATTGGTGATGTGTGTGGATGTGTGTACATGTGTGTAGTGTGGCTTGACATAGTGTGTGTGTGTGTGTGTGTGGTGTGTGTGTGTGTGTGTGTGTGTGTGTGTGTGTGTGTGTGTGTGTGTGTGTGTGTGTGTGTGGTGTGTGTGTGTGTGTGTGTGTGTGTGTGTGTGTGTGTGTGTGTGTGTGTGTGTGTGTGTGTGTGTGGTGTGTGTGTGTGTGTGTGTGTGTGTGTGTGTGTGTGTGTGTGTGTGTGTGTGTGGTGTGTGTGTGTGGTGTGTGTGTGTGTGTGTGTGTGTGTGTGTGTGTGTGTGTGTGTGTGTGGTGTGTGTGTGTGTGTGTGTGTGTGTGTGTGTGTGTGTGTGGTGTGTGTGTCATAAATACGGTGTTACGTGTACAAAGCCATTTGGATAGTTTTTCAGAGCATCATACTAATTACGGGTAACTTATGCTCGTACAGGATAATGCAGCGAAGTGTTGTGTAGCGTCTGTCTTTTAGCAATAGAATCTAACTAATGGACACACTTACGAGCACGAATTAGCTTAAATATCTTCAGAAAATTAATATTATATCCTGGTTGTAATTTTGTTTTCATTCTACCAGTCTACTACATGTATCTCTTTTCATATACAGGAACTACCACGTGTAGGTCTCGTGGCCTCTTGTAGCTTCCTTATTTTCTTATGTTCTTATATATGTTGTTGTTTTAATTCTTAGTAACAATATATTTTTTCCTCTTTTTGGAACTGAAATATTTGATAAAAAGGGGATGTATTATAATGTCCTCAATGCACACACACACACACACACACACACACACACACACACACACACACACACACACACACACACACACACACACACACACACACACACACCACACACACCGTAACACAATCCTGCAATAACCTAGTAACCCCGATATTCTAGACAACGTAAACTCGATACTAAGTGCAAAGGAACCTTAATTTATCGTCCCTTCTTTGCAATCCTTAAGTGGGAGGGAAAGGGTCACAGGAAGAGAGAGAGAGAGAGAGAGAGAGAGAGAGAGAGAGAGAGAGAGAGAGAGAGAGAGAGAGAGAGAGAGAGAGAGAGAGAGAGAGAGAGAGAGAGAGAGAGAGAGAGAGAGAGAGAGAGAGAGAGAGAGAAAAAAAAAAAGGGTAAGACAGTCGCGGATATAGCTTAAAGAAATAACAGTTTGCTTTACTAAAATGTATCGTTGCTACAGTAGTAAACAAAAGGAAATAATAAATAGCAAGGAATTCATGTAAGTCACCCTAATGTCCTTTTTTTTCTATTTATGTGATGATTGGAAGAGGGAGAAATTGAATGATGCAATGGGAAAGACTGTCGCTATAATGAAGAAGAGGAAAGAAGAAGAAGAGAAGAAGAAGAAGAAGAAGAAGAAGGAAGAAAAAAGGAAGAAGAAGAAGAAGAAGAAGAAGAAGAGAAGAAGAAGAGAAAAGAAGAAGAGGAGAGAGAGGAAGAAGAGAGAGAAGACGGAAGTGAGGAGGAAATAGAGAGAGAGAGAGAGAGAGAGAGAGAGGGGGAGAGAGAGAGAGAGAGAGAGAGAGAGAGAGAGAGAGAGAGAGAGAGAGATTGTTTTATTAGGCTTAACATAACATACATAATGTTAATTATACATTAATTATATATAAGCCGCGGTCCATTGAGCCCAGACTCTTCATGGACCTGATGCCTTAGATTTTTTTAAATTACAACAGTCGTGGAAACGTGTGGACTTTAGTATCGAATATGTTATAAAAAATATATATAATATATATATATATATATATATATATATATATATATATATATATATATATATATATATATATATATATATATATATATACAGATATATAGAGATTGTTTTATTAGGCTTAACATAACATACATAAAGTTAATTATACATTAATTATACATTTTAAATGTTATATTGTTCCTCTGTATTGTTACTCTGATGTCGTCTCTTCATGAAATGTCGTAATGTAATATGTTATTGATGTAGTGTGGTCGTGCTAAAAGTAGTAGTGGTAGTAGTAGTAGTAGTAGTAGTAGTAGTAGTAGTAGTAGTAGTAGTAGTAGTAGTAGTAGTAGTAGTAGTAGTAGTAGTAGTAGTAGTAGTGTAGTAGTAGAAGTAGTTAGCAATAGTAGTAGTAGTAGTAGTAGTAGTAGTAGTAGTAGTAGTAGTAGTAGTAGTAGTAGTAGTAGTAGTAGTTTGTAGTATTTTTAAATGTTATATTGTTCCTCTGTATTGTTACTCTGATGTCGTCTCTTCATGAAATGTCGTAATGTAATATGTTATTGATGTAGTGTGGTCGTGCTAAAAGTAGTAGTGGTAGTAGTAATAGTAGTAGTAGTAGTAGAGTAGTAGTAGTAGTAGTAGTATTAGTAGTATAGTAGTGTATGTAGTAGTAGTAGTAGTAAATAGTAGTTAGTAGTAGTAGTAGTAGTAGTAGTAGTAGTATAGTAGTAGTAGTATTAGTAGTAGTAGTAGTAGTAGTAGTAGTGTAGTAGTAGTAGAAGTAGTTAGAAGATAGTGATGTAGTAGTGTATAGTAGTAGTAGTAGTAGTAGTAGTAGTAGTAGTTAGTAGTAGTGTAGATAGTAGTTAGTAGTAGTAGTTAGTATAGAGTAGTAGTTATAGTCAGTAGTAGTAGTAGTAGTAGTATAGTAGTAGTAGTAGTAGTGTAGTAGTAGAGTAGTAGCTATAGTAGTAGTAGTGTAGTAGTAGTAGTAGTAGTAGTAGTAGTAGTAGTGTAGTAGTAGTAGTAGTAGTAGTAGTAGTAGTAGTAGTAGTAGTGTAGTAGTATAGTAGTAGTGTAGTAGTAGTAGTAGTAGTAGTTTGTAGTAGTAGTAGTAGTTAGTAGTAGTAGTAGTAGTAGTAGTAGTAGTAGTAGTAGTAGTGAAGTAGTAGTAGTAGTAGTAGTAGTAGTAGTAGTAGTGTAGTAGTATGTAGTAGTAGTAGTAGTAGTAGTAAGTATAGTAGTAGTAGTGTAGTATGTAGTAGTAATATAAAAAAGACAGCAGAAAATACAGACAGACAGAGGCGGGAGGCAAGGAACAAAATAAAATCAAGGTGCGAAACATAAATTTACGACGACAGGAAACAAGGACAAACAACGTGTCGTGAAAGTGGAGCGACGAGGAGGGAACGGAGAGGGACAGAGAGAGGGGAGAGAGAGGAGAGAAGAGAGGGAGAGGGAGGAGAGGAGAGAGGAGAGAGAGAGAGAGAGAGAGAGAGGAGAGAGGAGAGAGAGGAGAGGAGAGAGAGAGAGAGAGAGAGAGAGAGAGAGGAGAGAGAGAGAGAGAGAGAGAGAGAGAGAGAGAGAGAGAGAGAGAGAGAGAGGACAAGAGAAGAGAGTCAGGCAAGAAATGATAAAGATAAAGAATATACAAGATAACAAGGGAGAGAGGAGGGAGGGAGAGAAGTGAGAAAAAGCTGAATAGAGAAAGTAGCAGAGAGAAAGAGAAGAATGGTGGAAAGAGGAGAGAAAGAAGAGAAAAAGGAAATGAAAGAATATATCCAACATAAAACATAATAATAATAATAAAAATAAGAACATGAAGAATATATCCAACATTAAAACATAATAATAATAATAAATAAATAAAAACTAACAGCAACCTCCGAGATTTCGCAACACTCATACGAAAACAAAAGAAAATATACGAAGAAATACAGAAAAAGTACGATCATCCCTTAACACGCTTAATTCTTTTTATACATCTGACCTGTGTTTTATCCTCCTCCTCCTCCTCCTCCTCCTCCTGATTGGAGGAGGAGGGGTCTGATTGACTGCTGCCTCCCAAGAAAGCGCCAGGCAAGGCTGCCGCACCACCCCTGAACTTCCACACTGAGCCTACACCAACACTACATTAGACCTCATAACACACACAGATAGCCGAGTTACGTTACACTCACTCTCGACCTGTGACGGCTGTGTTCAGTAGGGTCTGACAGTTATGACCACATCGGATTTAGGTACAGGTCATGCTGAGGAGGCATGAAGGTACGGCGTCACATGGAAAGTACACATCCCTGATTAAGGAGTGGGCGATGACTCTGCTCCCAGAAAGCGCCAGGCAAGGCTGCCGCACCACCCTTGAACCTCCACACTGTGTTCACACCATTACAAAACACACATAACATGACCTATCTATCAAGCACTAAACCTACCCCCACAAACTAGTAGTAGTTAGCCATAGATTACAGCTTTCAACTTTCCTCACAAAT
>JACEEZ010015694.1:122500-125000 GCA_016584305.1 Chionoecetes opilio
CACACACAGTCACACACATACACACACACACACACACACACACACACACACACACACACACACACACACACACACACACACACACACATAAATCCGAATGATAATCTAACCAAAGGGATTTATTTGTTTTGAGTCACAGATGGCTTTCCAGGTTAGTCCAAGAAAAATTTTATATAAGATAATCTCGGTCAATTATATAATATTTTCCCTTTAAAACAAATAAAACAACGGTATGGACGATAATTATAATCAAAGGCTGAAACATATCAAATCCACCTTAATCTCTCTCTCTCTCTCTCTCTCTCTCTCTCTCTCTCTCTCTCTCTCTCTCTCTCTCTCTCTCTCTCTCTCTCTCTCTCTCTCTCTCTCTCTCTCTCTCTCTCTCTCTCAAGTAGAATATGCATAGCGAGCAATAGGACATTTTTCTAGTTCATATATGCTGTGGAGTCATGAATATATCTTACCAGAGCAGGACAGAATATCAAAAAATAGAATAAAAACATGTACAGGACAGCACAATAAATCTGCATAAGTGATGTTGATTCCGTTACAAAATAGCTCAATACCCTCCCAGCAAATCGGCTTTCTTTTCATTTTTTCTTTTTTCCTTTTTTTCTAGTGCAATACTCTTCCCAACACATCAGGGTTTTTTTTTAGGTTTTCTTACTAGCGCTTTTGTTTACTTCTATAATACTCTTCCCAGCAAGTCGGCTCTTTTTTCTTCTTCTTTTTTCCATCAATAACATACGGCAATAACTTATCAAAAAAACACAATTTTCAAAGACCACGTCCCCTTAAAGGTCTTGCCACTCTCCGCTTTACTGGCTAACACACTCCTACTCCTGCAGGTTCGTTTGTCTAAAATCTGGGGTCACGGCCACCGACCTTGAACGTCGCTTTACTGAGTGGCCGCAAGAGGGCAGCACCAGCACAATCACCACCGTCTTCCTAATTCACTCATTCTCTCCATTACCCTGTGATGTGAGGCGCGTCTTAGAGGGCGGGAGTGTGGTCTCAGGAGAGAGGAGAAAGGGATCCACTTTGTACCGGGAATCTATGAGGCTCTTCCAGGGTCGTCACATATATCTCAGGGAGTTTGCGACCCTTGCCAAGCCTCACAGGAAACGCCGGCGTGTGTTGGCCGCAAGATTACTATATAATTTACTTGCCTGACCTTGGGAGACATTCGAAAACTCTCTACAAACTTTATGATTTATTTTCTCCTGATGACTACACAGAAGAAAGAAAACGAGATACAGCAGACCATAGAACAGGCTAAAAGAAAATGTATATAGAAAACGAAGATATTAGTCCATATTTTACCGTGGACAAATAATAATAACCTACTTGAAAGGCGTTAGAGTTCATTAGGGTGTAGGTAGAGGGCGAAGTTGAGGCCAGCGTGGATGTGGTTATGTTGGGGTGGAACGTAACGGTAACAGTAACAGTAATGGTAACGGTAACGGTAATAACAGTCTATCTGGCTAAGTCCTAAATCATCCGAGGGTATTTTTATGTGAGGGAAGTGAAGCGAAATAGTGTGATGACGGGATGGTTAGTGTGCGAGTGTTTGCAGCGACAGGAGGGAAGTCCGGACAACGCTGGTGAAGGGAAACAGTGAGGAGTATGTCAAGGCCCTTCATATAAAGTGAAGGGTAAGTCGAGGCCCTTCAAATAAAGTGAAGGGTAAGTCGAGGCCCTTCATATAAAGTGAAGGGTAAGTCGAGGCCCTTCAAATAAAGTGAAGGGTAAGTCGAGGCCCTTCAAATAAAGTGAAGGGTAAGTCGAGGCCCTTCAAATAAAGTGAAGGGTAAGTCGAGGCCCTTCAAATAAAGTGAAGGGTAAGTCGAGGCCCTTCAAATAAAGTGAGGGGTAAGTCGAGGCCCTTCAAATAAAGTGAAGGGTAAGTCGAGGCCCTTCAAATAAAGTGAAGGGTAAGTCGAGGCCCTTCAAATAAAGTGAAGGGTAAGTCGAGGCCCTTCAAATAAAGTGAGGGGTAAGTCGAGGCCCTTCAAATAAAGTGAAGGGTAAGTCGAGGCCCTTCAAATAAAGTGAAGGGTAAGTCGAGGTTCTTCAAATAAAGTGAGGGGTAAGTCGAGGCCCTTCAAATAAAGTGAAGGGTAAGTCGAGGCCCTTCAAACAAAGTGAGGGGCAAGTCAAGGCCCTTCAAAGAAAGTGAGGGGCAAGTCAAGGCCCTTCAAACAAAATGAGGGGCAAATCAAGGCCCTTCAAACAAAATGAGGGGCAAATCAAGGCCCTTCAAACAAAGTGAGGGACAAGTCAAGGCCCTTCAAACAAAGTGAAGGGTAAGTCAAGTCCCTTCAAACAAAGTGAGGGGCAAATCAAGGCCCTTCAAATAAAGTGAGGGGCAAATCAAGGCCCTTCAAACAAAGTGAAGGGTAAGTCAAGTCCCTTCAAACAAAGTGAGGGGCAAATCAAGGCCCTTCAAATAAAGTGAGGGGCAAATCAAGGCCCTTCAAATAAAGTGAAGGGTAAGTCG
>JACEEZ010015694.1:142500-145000 GCA_016584305.1 Chionoecetes opilio
AGAGAGAGAGAGATTCAGGTTTTTTTTAATAGAGTAAAATTACAAATATGAAAATTCCGAGGTCTGGCTAGTATCACATTTTCGCCGCTACTGCTAATAACATACTCTTAATATCCTCCCTTTCTACCCCTCCCTCCCTCCTTCCTTCCTTCTATTACGCTTCCTCCTCCTCCTCCTCCTCCTCCTCCTTAATGAGATGACACCCCGGCAGGGAAATATTTGTGAAGCATTTTTTTATTCTAATATATTTTTTCTTTTCTCAAAATCCGAACAGCGAATTCCTGTTATCATTTTTTCTAAGATTCGTCTCTTCTGCAGGTGTGTGTGTGTGTGTGTGTGTGTGTGTGTGTGTGTGTGTGTGTGTGTGTGTGTGTGTGTGTGTGTGTGTGTGTGTGTGTGTGTGTGTGTGTGTGTGTGTGTGTGTGTGTGTGTGTGTGTGTGTGTGTGTGTGTGTGTGTGTGTGTGTGTGTGTGTGAGAAAGAGAAAGAGAGAGAGAGAGAGAGAGAGAGAGAGAGAGAGAGAGAGAGAGAGAGAGAGAGAGAAAGGCAGGTACACATATCTTTAATTACTAAATATTAAGTCTTTACTATTTGCACTTTACCTAAACAACGTAAAATATACAAGACACTCTTCTCTTACCCGGCAAACAAGACCAACATACATACATACAAACATGGACATACATACATACATACATACATTGTCATACAAACATGAACATACATACACACATACAAACATGAACATACATACACACATACAACCACGGACATACACACACACACGCACACTCCTTAATTACAACCAAGACGGGAAAGGAACCACAAGTTTAGAATAAAATGTACCTGTTGCACCTCCATCACCTTCACCTGTTGACGGTTAAGCTGACGGACTTTGAGAAATACGCAGAGCACTGAGATACAAAATGAAAACAAGAGAGAGAAAATAAGGGAAGGATGAAGAGAAAAGGTGACAAAATAAGGTCATATACTGAGAAATGGTATATAAACTAATGGTATTTCACACACACACACACACACAACACACACACACACACACACACACACACACACACACACACACACACACACACACACACACACACACACACACACACACACACACACACACACACACACACACACACACACACACTATATATATATATAAGACCAGGGTTCTTCAAAGTACAGGTCGCGACCCAATACTGGGTCGCGAGCTTTTGCTCAGTGGGTCGCCACGTCGTAAACAGATAATTATATATATAATATTTGAAATGCTTTAATAAAATGAGAGAGAGAGAGAGAGAGAGAGAGAGAGAGAGAGAGAGAGAGAGAGAGAGAGAGAGAGAGAGAGAGAGAGAGAGAGAGAGAGAGAGAGAGAGAGAGAGAGAGAGAGAGAGAGAGAGAGAGAGAGAGGTAATGCCGATGGGAGAAGACAGGACTTATACGCAAAATCTTCACTTGCCAATCAATTAATACTATTTTTCTCTACTTACATAGTTACAATTTACATAGTACTTCTACATTCTACAATACTTTAAATACTTTTAATAGATCAAATTTGCATTGGCACACTCAAACATATGCAATTATTTTGAATCCGTAAATGCATGTATGTATATATGTATGCACATTTAGATGCACATGTATGTATGTATGTATGTAATGGTTAAAAAAATCGCAACAAAGAAAGAGAAAGCGAAAGAGGAAAGCAAGAAAGAGAAGAGAGAAAGCAGCTACAGACAGAACAGGCTCGTGAATGTAATGCATCAAATCAAACTGGGTCGCGATGAAAAAAGTTTGACGAACACTGTACAAGACGACCTATGCTATCCTCTGCCTTTTAACTAATCCTCCATGACACGATACTAACTACAGTATAACAAACTATACAACTCCCTTTGAAAGCACTAACACAAGACAATACTCGTAGGTGGCTGTATAAAAAGAACACGAGATTCAGGTCAGATATATATACAGCTAAGTATTAATCATCCGACCTTGGGGGGACCGAAGGTAGGTCGGATAATTGGAATAGTCGGATGTTCGGATATCACAGTAACCATAAACGTAAGGACAAAATGGTATAGAACATAAAAGATGCAGCTTTTGAAGGCCGATCCAGTGGTATACGTGAAAGTAGAATTCATGCATAAATAAAGCCACAAATCAATGTTTTCTGAAACTAAAAAAAACGAAGTAAAATAAATAGCCAAAACAAGACACAATGTGGTGGTGAAAAAAGTCGGTTGTTTGGACAAGTCGGATGTTTGGAGGTCGGATGTTGGGAATTTGGCTGTAGATAGACATAAATATATAGACAATACTCGCAGGTGGCTGTATAAAAAGAACACGGGATTCAGGTCAGATATATAAAGATAGACATAAATATATAGACAATACTCGCAGGTGGCTGTATAAAAAGAACACGGGATTCAGGTCAGATATATAAAGATAGACATAAATATATAGATAATACTCGTAGGTGGCTGAATAAA
>JACEEZ010015694.1:150000-162500 GCA_016584305.1 Chionoecetes opilio
AAGCGTCTCAAATAAGCCTGTCATCCTCTTCGGTAAAAAAGAATTATATTGTGAATTTAACGCTTTCATGTCAATCACAAGTGTTGGTGTATTTCTAAGTTCCTGGCGGGTCTTTCCTATCCTTTGTGTGTGTGTGTGTGGGTGGGTGGGTGGGTGGGTGGGTGGGTGGGGGTGGGGTGGGGGTGGGGGTGGGGTGGGGTGGGGGTGTGGGGTGGGGGGTGGGGGTGGGGGTGGGGGTGGTGTGTGTGTGTGGTTCTATACTGGCAAAAATACAAATAAGTAAACAAATCACGCATCATATTACTATAAAAATACAAAAAAAGAATAGCAATAATAATGAAAACGAGGCTAACAGAGAGAGAGAGAGAGAGAGAGAGAGAGAGAGAGAGAGAGAGAGAGAGAGAGAGAGAGAGAGAGAGAGAGAGAGAGAGAGAGGTGGCTGTGCTGTGAGATTCCATGCATGTATATATACAAGAAAAGGGAGTCTATGATTGGTTTCAGAGTCAGTCGGGTGTAAACATTATCTTTGAGGACGTGAATTATTCTCATTATTAACGAAACTCAGCCATTATTACTTGTACGGGGCTTGTATCTGGTTGGAAACTTGATTAAACTCCTGCCTACACACACACCACACACACACACACACACACACACACACACACACACACACACACACACACACACACTGTAATTAGCCCTAGGTATTACACGCACGAATGAACACGTTACACAATAGCGAGACAAGAGATTAAGAAAACAAAGGAAATAATGATAAAAAAACAAGACGGAAAAGAAACAGGTATTATGATAGAGATAATTAAGAAAACAGAGGAAATGAAATGATAATAAAGAAACAAGACGGACTTAAACAGGTATTAAGAGAGATAAAGAGAGAAAGAGAGAGAAAGAAAGAGATAAGAGATAATAAGAGATAAGAGAGATAAGAGAGAAACAGAGGAAATGAAATGATAATAAAGAAACTAGAGGCAAATAAACAAGTAGCTATTAAGATTAACACTGAAATAAGATACCAGTAATAATACCACATCTACTATACTGCAAAGTGATCAACACAACGAATACTGATTTTCCAATTACGGCCACGAACAAAAAATGATGAGGTCAACAGTTTGGTTCCTCTCCTTCTGCCCAAGATTAACAGACTATCTATTTATCTATCCATCTATTAACACACTAACTATTAAGTCTATTGATCTAGCTTCTGCCCTTCTGCGGGTCTCAAGGCACGAAGGGTCGGTTTCCACTTTCCATTAGTTCCAGTTTTCATTCTTTTATTTATTGATTGATTTACAGTAGGCCTAGGTTTTTTGTATGTTTTTGTCAAGATTTATAGACTTTTAAAGTATGTCTATTATGTCAATAGGAGTCATTAAAGTATGTATTCTATATGATAGTAGGTTTATTAATCTTGGTTTTTTTTGTATTATTTCATCCTATGCGAGTTTTTTTTGTATTATTTCATCCTATGCGAGTTTTTTTTTTTATTATTTCATCCTAATGCGAGTTTTTTTTGTATTATTTCATCCTATGCGAGTTTTTTTGTATTATTTCATCCTATGCGAGTTTTTTTTTGTATTATTTCATCCTATGAGAGTTTTTTGTTGTATTATTTCATCCTATGCGAGTTTTTTTTATTATTATTTCATTCAATGCGAGTTTTTTTTTGTATTATTTCATCCTATGCGAGTTTTTTTTTTTATTATTTCATCCTATGCGAGTTTTTTTTTTATTATTTCATCCTATGCGAGTTTTTTTTTGTATTATTTCATTCAATGCGAGTTTTTTTTTTTATTATTTCATTCAATGCGAGTTTTTTTTTGTATTATTTCATCCTATGCGAGTTTTTTGTTGTATTATTTCATCCTATGCGAGTTTTTTGTTGTATTATTTCATCCTATGCGAGTTTTTATATTCCGCCTGGTTATCCTTCTCTTATTTCTATGATTATAACCTTTTTTAGTGAAGGTTTGTTTCTCATTTCTTCACATCTTCCCATTTTCTTATTTTCTTATATTATGTATCCTTGGGCGAGGGCATAGCAGAGTCTTCCTTCCTCTAGCACCGTAAGTACGTATATGCAAAGGGAATTCCAAACTGTTATGCAAATACGTTGAAATAAGCTTTGATTATTTTCCGCGTCAAGGAACACAGCGGCGAAGGGCAAACAAACTTTAGGCTCAGTGCTGCGGAAAGTGTGACACCGCGATTGGCGTCCTATATTCTGTCGCCTGGCGGATGACTGAGCCACCATCGTTTATTCCATTTCCTTTTATCCCCTCCCTTTATTCTTCCTTTCCATTTCTCATTCTCTTTTCTCCTTTTCCCTATTCTTTCCCCTCTTTTTTCTTCTTTTCCTACTTCTTCCCTTCCCTTCTTCCTGTGTTTCTTCCTTTCTAGCTGTCACCTTCATTTATTAATTCTCTTTACTGTTCTCTCCCATTTCCACACACCCTTCCACTACCACCACCACTACCACTACTACCACTACCACTACAACCACTATTACTACCACCACCACCACCACTACCACTGCTGGGTTTTTTATCTTATTTAATTCTAGATCCTTTTTTTTTTTTTTTTTTTTTTTGCTTCTGTTAAAATGTAATAGATGTAAATAAAAGCTATAAAAAAAAATAAAAAAAAATAAATAAAAAATAAATAAAATAAACCTTCCGTTCACCCCTCCACCACCGCCAACACAAACGCACTCCAACGCACCTCTAACATTAATATTTCTCTGCCTTCACTCTCCCCAACGCACCTCTATCTGACATAATCTTTCTCTCCCTTCACTCTCTCCAAACGCAATTCTATAACATAATCTTAATTAAAACCAAAGGCTTGACTATATAGGCGTATTGAAACTAAGCCGCTACTACCACTACCACTACCCACCACTATCCACCACCACCACCACCACCACCACCACTACCACTACCCACCACCACTAGTCAATCACTCCACCACTACCACCACCACCGCCACCACCTCCTATCGCCGGACACAACCGCGTACAATCCTACAAAGCCCTCAAGACGAGCCCAAGAAGCCCAGTAGCGGCACTAAAAACCCGAAGAGGCGCCTTTTGGTTTTACACTCCAATACCCCGACGAGGTCCCCGGGCTGGCTGACGCGCCGAATACACCACCAGGATGAGAGAGAGAAAGAGAGAGAGAGAGAGAGAGAGAGAGAGAGAGAGAGAGAGAGAGAGAGAGAGAGAGAGAGAGAGAGAAGAGAGAGAGAGAGAGAGAGAGAAGAGAGAGAGAGAGAGAGAGAGAGAGAGAGAGAGAGAGAGAGAGAGAGAGAGAGAGAGAGAGAGAGAGAAACAAAAAAGAGGAAAAAAGAGCAAAAAAGAGAAAGGGGAAAAAAAGAGAAAACTAGGGGGGGGGCACTCAGTAGAGCGCATACCTCCGCCCGAATATTTAATCAATTATACATAAATATATATATATATATATATATATTATATGTATATGTATATAATATATATATATATATATATATATATATATATATATATATATTATATATATATATATATATATTATATATACTATATATAATAAAAGCGAAGTGTGTGTGTGTGTGTGTCTGTCCGCTCTGGGTGCCGTCCCCTGTGGCGGAATCCCCTCATATGGCACAGTTTTGGAATCGGGTCGACCAGGGGAAGGTTTTAAGCCCACTTATAAGATGATCCGATCACTTTTGTTTTCTTTTTTTCAGCAGCCTATTAGCGAGAATTGTGAAAAAAAAGTGGGTTGCGAGAATTGAGGAAACCTTGATGTAGGGTAATGGGTGAGTGAATGGGTGGGGTGATGGGTAATGGGTGTGGGGTGATGGGTGAGTGAATGGGTGGGGTGTGATGGGTTGGGGGTGATGGGTGAGTGAATGGGTGGGGGGTGATGGGTTGGGGGTGATGGGTGAGGGAATAGGTGGGGGGTGATGGGTAATGGGTGAGTGAATGCGTGTGTGGTGTTGGTTAATGGGTGAGTGAATGGGTGTGTGGTGATGGGTAATGGGTGAGTGAATGGGTGGGGGGTGATGGGTAATGGGTGAGTGAATGGGTGGGGGGTGATGGGTAATGGGTGAGTGAATGGGTGGGGGGTGATGTGAATGGGTTGGCGTTAATATACATTTCTACATCCATGATTTCATGAAAGTTAGAAGGGGCTATCTGGAGAGTGTGTTTGGTGGGCCGAAGGCCCACCAAACGCAGGTGGTGGGCCGAAGGCCCACCAATAGCCCTCCGCAGTAGCTAGCCAAAAAGTCCGCCCGGAGGGCGGCTTTGCGGCTAGTATATATATATATGCATTATGCACTCAGTATGAGCGCATACCTCCGGCCAAATATTTCATCAATTGGTTGCCATGGCAACAGTTGTCAATAGATTTCATCCAAAATCAAATCAGTTCTTCCTTATACCAAATAGACTTGGTATACCGAGTTTGGTCCAAATCTATTCGTAACTTTTCGAGAAATCCTGTACACTAACAGACAGACAGACAGACAGACAGATCGGGGTGAAAACATAACACCACCAACTTCGTTGGCGGAGGTAATGAGAAAGAAAAAATATATATATATATATATATATATATATAGAGAGAGATGAGAGAGAGAGAGAGAGAGAGAGGAGAGAGAGAGGAGAGAGAAGAGAGAGAGAGAGAGAGAGAGAGAGAGAGAGAGAAGAGAGAGGAGAGAGAGAGAGAGAGGAGAGAGAGAGAGAGAGAGAGAGAGGGGGGGGGGAAAGGATACGCGGCTGTGATGTAGTTTGGATCAGGCTTGGAGTAATTACATTGGTTTGAGTCAATTACAATTACAATGACTTATCCAAACTACTCAATTACAATTACAATTACAATTACAAGGAATGGAAAAAATGTTAATTACAATTATAATTACAATTACTCAATTTTAATTTTTCCAAATTACAATTACAATTACAATTACAGCAAAGTTAGTGTTCAATTACATATTTCAATTACATTTTTCATAGTATTAACTGAACTAATTGCTGGTTTAAAAAAAAATAAAAAAAATAAAATATATATATATTATATATATATATATATATATATATATATATATATATATATATATATATATATATATATATATATATATATATATATATATATATATTATATATATATATATATATATATATATTATATATATATATATATATATATATATATATATATATATATATATATATATATTAGGGTGTCCCAGTTTTTTCAGTTCCCAAAGTTAGTCATGCACACACCCCTAATTTGTTCCACTCCTAAAAACATGTCAGCAAGGTTAATTTCATTCGTGTTCTTCAATTTTAAGGGTCCCCTCAAACCATCTAATATACTATAGGAGTAGCCGTGTGTCTGTCTGTCTGTCTGTTTGTCTGTTTTGGGTAGCCGAAACTGTAAATGGAATTTTGATTAGAGTAGGCTCAAAAAATCGCAAATATCTCGTAGATGGTAAACGACTTGGTCCCATGTCGATTGAATAATTTTGAAGGGGGGTTTTGGGCAAAAGACCCTTTTCAGCGTATTAGATTACAGTAATAAACTCTTCGGTAACGTATTGCCGTATTTCACTAATTCCGTAGACTCGTGTACTTATCGTTTGTGTGCGTGTGTATTTACCTAGTTGTAACATACAGGAAAAGAGCTATGCTCGTATTGTCCCGTCTCCAAATCTACTATTATCCAGCTTGCCTTTGAAGTCCTGTATACTTCTTGCATTAATCACTTTTGCATCAAGGTTATTCCAGGCTTCTATTCTTCTATACGGGAAGCTGTATTTTTTTATGTCACTCTTGCATGTTGTCCTTTTCAATTTCTTCTCATGACCTCTTGTACTTCTATCGTCCCACACAAACAGATCTTCTCTATCAATTGTTTCCAGACCCATTGATGCTCTATACCAGTGGTTCTTAACCTTTTTAGAGGCACCGAACCCTAACGAAAACCTCCGCAGACTAGCCGAACCCCTCAAATATGTGAAGAAAAAAAAAGGAATACAACATTTTTTGAAAAATTGCTTCAAAATTCAAGAGTACGTATAGTATTTGGATAAGAAAAAAAAATTCCATTTTAATTGATACAATAATGTAAGAAAATTTGCCTCAAATTTCAAGAGTTTATTTGAATAAGAAGAAGGAGTGAAGAACTCAGAAGCAGTGGCGTATGTAGGTCCATTGTAGGTCCTTGGAAATAGGGGGGAGGGCACAGATGTGAATCCAGGATTGTTTTAAGGGGGGGGGGGGGAGCGAAGCAAGCCTCTATAGCTGGGGCTTTGAGGAGGGGATCAAGAATTTTTTTTTGAAATCAAGAATTTTTAGGGGCATTATGAGGCCTCAGAGGGGATATATTGCATTAATTTGATATTCAATGATAAAACAATTTTCATCCCTTTGGGACAAAAGCAGGGGGCCATAGCAGAGTGCCCCCCCTCCTCTCCCCCCTATATACGTCACTGCTCGGAAGGGAGAGGCGTGCGAACAAAGGATGCAATGTAATTCTGGACACCTTCATGTGGCAGATTCATAACTATTAACTAAAAAAAATCATTCAAAAACAAGACCAAATAAAAGTGAGAAATTTATTTCTCCTTTGCAAAAAAAGGCAGAAGAAAGACAAAAATATAATGCCTGTGATAGTCGTGACGTGTGACCGCCAGTGAAGTAAGCATTAACAACGTGCAGTGATCAAGTAGACAATAGCAGGCGGGTGACATATAGCGCATTTTCGCGGCCGCTCTGGCCCGGTCTGGACTGGGCTAGTCCCGGGCGGCCACTATTTTTGCGAGGCAGTTTAGACCGGGCTGGAACGGACTGGGCCGGGCTGAGCCAGATAGCAGGACCAGGTTGGACCAGTGTGGGGAGAACTGGCGCATGCGCACTACAGTCAGCGGGGAAGGCGACCAGGAACTTCTCGTGCTGCTGATAAGACATGAAACACCATGATGGCCGACCATAAGACTAAAGTATCACAGGCGTGGGAGTTGTATAGTCTTCAGCACAGGTTAAAAGGCGGACGACAAAAAGGATATTGACAAGATGGATGCCTGCCGCCTCCACAGTTCAGTTCAGTACCGCCCACTCGATCCCCCAGCCAATAGGAACGACGAATGGGACGGGGCCAGTCTCAATGTATTTTCGCGACCATCAGTCCACCCTGACTCGGTCCGGACTGGACTGAACCAGGGCGGTGAACGTCACAAAAATGCGCTAGTACTCATACGTCCATAGTAGGGTGGGCGAGGAAGGCGGGTGACGTACCAGTACGTCACTAAAATATTTGCCCAATTTTGGTCCCTACAGCAACCTCTTGTTGTGTAGATATGTATTACACTAAATGGGAGTAAATTCCACCGCACATATGGTGTTTATGTTGAAATATGTGGTATTACTCGTCCCGACACGTGCCTCATAGCGCAGTCCTCGGCCGACCCGAAAACTGCCGTGATGAGAGGGTATTATCTACGCCTTATTAATATTCGCTTGATTTTGACCTCTACAGTACCCTCCAGATCTGTAAGGATACCATATACTCCGCACGATATGCCTCAGTTTGTCATGAAGAGCCAATATATATAGACGCAGAATGTCGTCTTCCGTCAGCCTATATACTGACCAGTCTCCACCGTCTAAGCCACGTCTAATTTATACGCCTCTAAAAGCATTGAACAGGGGAAACGAGAGGAAAAAGAAAACTGATAAGCAGAGTGGAAAGCAACGAAGGAAAGATTGGTGATGAGTGATATCCGTGCAAGGGGAAGATAGATAAATGGCCAGATAAGACGATAAGGAAAAAGGGGTCAACAAAATATCCACGTCTCCAGCTATAACTACTACTACAACTACCACTACAACTACTATTACTACCACTACTTAAAATAATTACGTAATTAACATATGATAATGATAGTAATAGTGATAAGAAAAAAAAGAATAATCATAATAATAATAAATTAAATAATAATAATAATAATAGCGAAAATAATAATAATATTTATAATCATAATGATAATAATAATAAAAAATATAAAAGTAGTTATTTTAATGATAATAAGAATGATAAGAGTGTGAATGAAATGATCAGTTACTAAATCATCATAGTGCATTATATACAGCAACAATTACTCGGCTACTACTATTACTACAACTATCACCACAACTACTACTACTACATAATCTACTACTACTTCTACTACTAGTAATAATAATGATGATAATAATGATAATGATAATACAATGAACAGTTACTAGAATCCATACAATGTGTATGGCTAGAAAGAGAAGCCAAAGCCTTGACCGTACACACACGTTCGAACGGCGATCAGCTCAGAAAGTCTCGTGAGACGCGAAAAATACTTTACTTCATCACCCCACTGTGAGGTATCCAGAGTGCCTAGAAAGTTATTTATACTTGCATAACGTAGTAGAAAGATGAAGATAAACGACGATTTTTTTTGCTTCCGTATAGCTTCAGTAGTTATTTTACAAATTGTCGCTGAAAAGAGACGATTTAGAGCAAATTAGCCCGGCTGGTGTGCACGGGGAAGTAAAAAGTCGCCCGCCGCGTAAAGGTTAAGGTCATGATAAAGGGGTGAAAGGTGTCATAATAGAACCCTCAGAATAGAAGAACTGCATTAAAGCAGCACAGGGATTAGCCACTGAGCTTATACGTGGATTCAAGGTACGATATCGGATACCTGCGACACTTTTTAGCATATGGGGTACCGCAAACTGACACGTGCTAGGTAGGAAGGAGGCTAAACGTACTCTCTCTATACCATCAACGAAATGTAAACATGGCGAGACTAATGATGAAAGCTAAGATCAAACCCCAAGATAAAAAAACAGTAACTTCTTGGAGGTAATCGTACCTGCCAATGTCTACGCCACAACTCATCACGAAGGGCAAAGACGCTCTGATAGTCTTCCATAGCTACAGCTTGAGAACTTGACAGGATCTTGGAAACGGAGCTAGAGCAAACAAGAATCACTTTGATCCTCCACCACACATAAATGAAGGCTACGAAGACACTTATATTTTGCGACAAGGTAGAACAACAGGCCTTCAACAACACAACACTCTTCTCGACATCGCTGACGATATTGATCTCTCCCAAGAACAGAATTCCATTAAGTTTTTCACTGGAAACGGAGCTAGAGCAAAGGGGATTCACTTTGATCCTCCACCACACATAAATGAAAATTACAATTAATTATAAATTAAAATATACAATTACAATTACAATTACAATTACCCCAAAAATGTGTAATTAATTACATTTCAATTAAATTACAATTACAATTACTCCAAGCCTGGTTTGGATGTGAGGTGGTGCGCGAAAAGTCATCTATTTACTATAAAGAAAAGAAAATAGCGCACCACACACCACATTACCCTCACACACCCCTCCCTCCCCTCACTCCCACGCCCCTCCCTCACTCCCCCTCCTTCAGGACGTCTGGCACTCCTCCAGGGCACACACACACACACACACACACGGCTGGCTCCACTCAATGCTCTAAATTCACTCACTCCTGCAGGAAGATGGAGAGAACCTACGTGACGAAGGAGCTAACTAGACGCAATATTATTATTAAATGGTAAATATAAATGAATACGAAAAACTAAAATGGAACGGCGTCCATAAGAATAAAGAAAAAAAAGGATGTGATGAAACCAATATGAGTGGAAATAGCAATACTTTATAGAAAATAAGTAATAGAGAAGGATCCACATGATTAATGGAGTAGAGAGAGAGAGAGAGAGAGAGAGAGAGAGAGAGAGAGAGAGAGAGAGAGAGAGAGAGAGAGAGAGAGAGAGAGAAAGCCAGAGAAAGACAGAAAGCCAGAGAAAGACAGAAAGCCAGAGAAAGACAGAAAGCCAGAGAAAGACAGAAAGCCAGAGAAAGACAGAAAGCCAGAGAAAGACAGAAAGCCAGAGAAAGAGACAAAGCCAGGGAAAGAGACAGAAAGCCAGAGAAGACAGAAAGCCAGAGAAGACAAAAGCCAGAGAAAAGAACAGAAAGACAGAGAAAGACAGAAAGCCAGAGAACAGAAAGCAGAAGACAGAAAGCCAGAGAAAGACAGAAAGCCAGAGAAAGACAGAAAGCCAGAGAAACCAGAAGCCAGAAAGACAAAGCCAGAGAAAGACAGAAAGCCAGAGAAAGACAGAAAGCCAGAGAAAGACAGAAAGCCAGAGAAAGACAGAAAGCCAGAGAAAGACAGAAAGCCAGAGAAAGACAGAAAGCCAGAGAAAGACAGAAAGCCAGAGAAAGACAGAAAGCCAGAGAAGAAGAAAACCAGGAGAAAGACAGACAGCAAGAAACACACAAAGCCAGAGAAGACAGAAACCAAGCAAGACAGAAAGCCAGAGAAAGACAGAAGCCAGAAAACACCAGAAAGCCAGAGAAAGACAGAAACCAGAAAGACAAGCAACTGAAAGACAGAAAGCCAGAAAACAGAAAGCCAGAGAAAAAGACAAACCAAGAAACAAAGCCAAAAGCAGAGCGAAAAAGAAAGCCAGAGAAAGACAGAAAGCCAGAGAACCCAGACAAAACAGAGAAAGCCAGAGAAGACGAAGCCAGAGAAACCCACGAAAGCCAGAGAAAGACAGAAAGCCAGAGAAAGACAAAGCCAGAGAAAGACAGAAAGCCAGAGAAACCCAGAAAGCCAGAGAAAGACAGAAAGCCAGAGAAAGACAGAAAGCCAGAAAGCTAGAGAAAGACAGAAAGCCAGAGAAAGAGACAGAAAGCCAGAGAAAGACAGAAAGCCAGAGAAATACAGAAAGCCAGAGAAACCCAGAAAGCCAGAGAAAGACAGAAAGCCAGAGAAACCCAGAAAGCCAGAGAAAGACAGAAAGCCAGAGAAAGACAAAGCCAGAGAAAGACAGAAAGCCAGAGAAACCCAGAAAGCCAGAGAAAGACAGAAAGCCAGAGAAAGACAGAAAGCCAGAGAAAGACAATGCCAGAGAAAGAGACCCAGACAGACAGAAAGACAGAGAGACCCAGGCAGACAATCAGACACACACACACACACACACACACACACACACACACACACACACACACACACACACACACACACACACACACACACACACACACACACACACACACACACACACACATACACACACACACAAACAAACAATCAGATCAAGAAATTATCTGACCAATGATACAAAAAAAATTAAACACAACAAAACAAACAAACAAGAAACAAACAAAACGAGCGTAAAATAAGTTTAAATAGCCTCCGGGAACCCCAACAATTACATGGGCATAACCAAATCAAAGGCTATCGCATCGACTCACGAGGAAAGCGACGCTAATCACCCCGCTAATCACCCACCTAATCACTTCTCTAATCCTTTGTTGGTCGTTTCAAAGGTATAAGGAAGAATTTGATATCTAATTACAAATGTGAAGTGGTCATTTTATGTAACTTAAGAAAATGGTGGGGACAATTTTTGTTTTTTTCTCTCTCTCTCTCTCTCTCTCTCTCTCTCTCTCTCTCTCTCTCTCTCTCTCTCTCTCTCTCTCTCTCTCTCTCTTTTTTAAATAGTTATTAATTATAGATGGCTTAAAAGGTGGATAAGATAAGACAGTAAATGTTCAAATGCTCTCCTCTCTCTCTCTCTCTCTTCTCTTCTCTCTCTCCTCTCTCGCTCTCTCTCTCTTCTCTCTCTCTCTCTCTCTCCTCTCTCTCTCTCTCTCTCTCTCTCTCTCTCTCTCCTCTCTCTCTCTCTTCCATTTCCTCGCCATTTATAAATCCATCTCCCACATCCTCTTTCTGTTAATTCATCCCTTAATCCTTCACTAAACTCCCTCCTTTAATCATCCCTTCAGACGATCTCTCTCTCTCTCTCTCTCATTCTCTTCTCTCTCTCATCTCTCTCTCTCTCTCTCTCTCTCTCTCTCTCTCTCTCTCTCCTCTCTCTCCTCTCTCTCCTCTCTCTCTCTCTCTCTCTCTCCATCTAACTTTTCCATGCCGACGATAAGTTGTTTCTCTCACTCTTTTTCAATTTTTTTCTTTCGCTTTTTTTTTTCTCTCTCCTCTCTCTCTCTCTCTCTCTCTCTCTCTCTCTCTCTCTCTCTCTCTCTCTCTTTCTCTCTCTTCTCTTCTCCTCTCTCTCTCTCTCTCTCCTCTCCTTTTTTAACTCAACCCAGGATCAGTTCTCACAAGGCCACTTCTCATTCCCCTCACATTCCCCTCACCAAGAATAAAAAAACCTATCTTATATTACACCCCTGGAAGCATACCATCGCCTCTCCTGTCTCTCTAATCACATTCCTTTTGTATGTACAGCAGTGTATATAATTGCCCACGTGGATATAATTATTGTCTGTGGTTACCGTGTGTCTCAGCTCAACATGTTCTCACACGATTGCGCTTTCTGGAGTCAGGGAAAACAAGCAAAGAGCGCACCACTATCCTCTTTTCCTCTGTCCTTTTC
>JACEEZ010015694.1:167500-175000 GCA_016584305.1 Chionoecetes opilio
CAGGTAAACATCCTAAACAAAAATACAAACACGGAGCGAGAAGGAAAGGGAAAGAAAATGTGAGCGAGAAAAAGAAAAAAAAGTAAGGAACAAATAAGAAATAAGAGAAAAGAAAGAAGAGGAAGAGAAAGAAGATGAAAGACTGAGGAACAAATAAGAAATGAGGGAAAAGGAGAAAAAGAAAGATAGAAAGCAGGAATTGATCATAATCCTATTCCTTCTATTCCTATTTCTTCCACTAATTCCCTACCTTTACCCTCTCTCGATATTCGTGTTATTACTGTTAGTATCATCCTATTTCTCCTGCTTTTCTTGCCTCTCCTAATTTTTTTCATACCAATCCTGACACAGTGAGGGACAACAGCAAAACGAAGAGGAGGAGGAGGAGGAGAGGAGGTGAGGAGAGGAGGAAGGAGGAGGAGGAGGAGGAGGAGGAGGATTGAATGATAAAAGAAAAACATATCTAAGGCTATGTAGAACCAGTTATGGAAGGAAAAATCACATTAAAAGGAAAAGGTGTTCACATTAAAAGTGAAACTTGAAATGAGGAAAAAATAGGTCATGAAAACTTAGTAAGGCGAAAACATTAAGAAACTAGGGGGGGGGGGGGGGGGGGGGGGGGGGGGGGGGGGGGGGGGGGGACTCAGTAGAGTGCATACCTCCGCCCGAATATAAGAAAGAAAGAAGAAAAAAGGAAAAAAAGAAAGTAAAAAAAAAAAAATATATATGAAGAAAAAAAGAGAAAAAAAAAAAAAAAAAAAATAATATATATATATATATATATATATATATATATATATATATATATATATATATATATATATATATATATATATATATATATATTATATATATATATATGCACTCAGTATGAGCGCATACCTTCGGCCGAATATTTCATCAATTGGTTGCCATGGCTACACTTGTCAATAGATTTCATCCAAAATTAAATCAGTCCTTCCTTATACCAAATAGACTTGGTATACCGAGTTTGGTCCAAATCTTTTCGTAACTTTTCGAGAAATCCTGTACACTAACAAACAGACAGACAGACAGACAGACAGACAGACAGATCGGGGTGAAAACATAACCTCTCCAACTTCGTTGGCGGAGGTAATAAAACGTGAAGGGAGGAAAAGGTGTGTGTGTGTGTGTGTGTGTGTGTGTGTGTGTGTGTGTGTTATGTCTTCACCTTTATTCATCAACAAAACTATAATTTCTCATTTCAGAACTTCAGAAATTCGTGAACAAGGGCGGAGAGGCTAGGAAGAAGGAAGGAGGAAGGAGGAAGGAAGAGGTAGGAAGATGATAAAAGGGAGCAAGAAAGAGAGAGAGAGAGAGAGAGAGAGAGAGAGAGAGAGAGAGAGAGAGAGAGAGAGAGAGAGAGAGAGAGAGAGAGAGAGAGAGGTCAGAAGTCTAAATATGTCCAGTCAATCATTTCAGACCAATTATATTTACGCTACAAAATCATTATCTTCGTATCATTATCAAGTATATTTGCTCTAGTATTCTATCGTAATATCATGATCTATACAACACAGGGCGACCTCGCTATACACACCACAAATAGTCATTACCTACTTTATTAATATTGCTTTCGTTTATCTTATTATATATACTGAATTTCCCGCCTCACCTTTTTTTTTTTGTACCCAGCTATGATGATAATAATTTTTCGGATGGAGTTAAATGTTGGCAGGATTCGAGTGTCATGCCCCCCCCCAGGGATATCGCCCCCCCCTCGCCCCCCCCCCCTCAGGGATATACATTAATGAGGATTGCTGGAAATTATATTATTATATCCTTCCAGCGGTGATAAATTCTCTCTCTCCCTCGCTCTCTCATTTGCATTTACATGAAAATAAATGCGATTAAATAAGATACCCCTAAAAAATGTACTTAAAATAAATAATAATGTATTTAAAGGGACATGAAAGGAAGAAAAAAAATAATGATGTATTTTAAAAGGGACGTGAAAGTAAAGTGAAAATATTTGAGGCTTAAAAAGTTTCGCTGTCGGATATTTATTTTGACAAACCTATAACCGGAACCGGATCCAGAATAGTGAAGAATACCGTACTCCGGTTATAAGTATCCGTTCGGGTGTAAGTTTCAGTGGTGGGAATGGAGGAGGAGGAGGAAAAGAAAGAGGGAAGAAGAGGATGAGTAGGAACCAGGAGGAGGAAGAAGAGGACATAAATTGAGAAACACAAGTAAATAAGCTGATTAAACAAGCGAGGACAAGGATATAAAGAAGAATAAAAAGAAAGAATAAGAAAGAAAGAAAAAGAGGAAATGGGTGGATTGAAGGGTCAGGATGATGGTATTTCGGGTAGTGGTAGAATGGCTGGCAGTGATGGAAGTGGTAGTTGTGGTGGTAGTGGTAGTGGTGAATTGGTGGGGGGCGTGAATGGTGAAGCAGTGGGGTAGTTGCGGTGGTAGTGGTAGTGGTGAATGGTGGCAGTGATGGAAGTGGTAGTTGTGGTGGTAGTGGTAGTGGTGAATGGGGCGTGATGGAAGTGGTAGGTGTGGTGGTAGTGGTTGTGGCTGTAGTAGTGGCGACGGTGGTGGTAGCGAGAGGCGGGGGAGATTGAAGGGGGAAGAGGGGAGGAGTAGGAGGGGGAAGCGAGGTTGGGGGAGAGGGAGGTAATAGGCGACGATCAAACAAGCGAGAACAAGATGAAAGAAGAAAGAAAGAAAGAAATAGAAAGGGGGTAACAATAGAAGTGGTAGTGATGGTAGTCTAATAGTATAATAGATATAGATAGTAGTGGTAGTGATGGTTATAGTGGTGAAGTGTGGTGTCTGTGGTGGATAGTGGTGGTAGTGAGTGGGTGGTTGTGGAGAGGGTTGAACTTGCATGGAAGAGGTGGTGGTGGTGGTGGGAGGCGGGAGAGATTGAGGAGGGAGGAGGGTATGAATAGGTGGGTGAGAGAGAGAGAGAGAGAGAGAGAGAGAGAGGGGGGTAGGAGAGAGAGAGAGAGAGAGGGGGATGAGAGAGAGGGAGAAGAGGAGCGGAGAAAAAGGGTAGGAGGAAGATAGAGAGGACGAAATGAGAAAGGGGAGTAAAGGTGCGGAGAAAGGAAGAAAGAGAAACGAGACAACGTGAAAAAGGATGGAGAAGAAACGAGATGATGGTGGATAGAAGAAAAGGAGTGGAAAAGGAGGAGAAAAAGTGTGGATGGATGAAGTAGGGGGAGGGAGTGAGGATGGGAGGGGAAAGTGGGGTGGAGGGATGGGAGGGGAGGGAAGGAAGGGAGGAGACAGTGGGGGGATAAAGAGATACATTATTACAAGCAAACTATACTTACTTCTCAATGCCATTACGTTTTCTTCACTAATACAAACGTGAATTGCTACTTATATCAAAATAAACTTAAAAAGCGACGATATACGATTATATTTATAGGAAGAAAATGCACCTGTTAATAACCACTCGTTCTACTCACCCCCCTCTCCCTCCCGCCTTCCTTCCCCATCATCACCTTCCCCAGCTCCCCCCCTCACCATCCCTCCTTCCCCTACCCCCATCACCCTCCCAGATCCCCCCTCCCGTCCTTCCCCTACTTCAATACCCCTTCTCATCTCCCCCCTCCCATCTCTCCTTCTCTCTCTCCTCTCACTAGCGTCACCCGCCGGCCTTTCCATCTTTCCATACTTCGTTTCCCTCTCTCCCTCACCACACAATCTTACATTACATTACACTGTCACTTCAATACACGATAACGCCACACTACATCACGAGGCACACAATATATCAAAGCCATGTATAAGAGTTAGGAATCTATAGTACTTACCCTTGGGAAGAGCGCTTGGGTGGGTCCTCTCCGCCTGCGCACCAGCCACCACTCGACTCGACAGAAAAGTTAGGCACCCAGACCAAGACCCAGACCGTTCCTGAGATGCGGAAGGAAGGAAGGAAGTACTGATACCACTTCTGCCAGAATATTAATTACTCACACACTAATTATATTATACACCTCACAAAAAACTGAGACATAACCACGTGTATTATGATGCAATAACTACATACAACTCATCACATCCTCATCTATCTTAAAATCCACTTTATTTCATCTTATTTAACCCGCGAAAATTGAGTTTGTAAAATAGCTGCAGGATTAGCTGTGAGGATATATGTGTGTGTAAGATGACGTAATGTGCCCTATGATTGGTTGTCAGGGGGGACCACAGCATGCCGGAGCCAATCACAGCGTTGCTCTGGGTCACGTGACAGTCTAGCGTCCCTCACTTTATGATCTGTTGATGTCCTTATAAGGTTAAGCGGTACACTTTTTTTATTGTTTTCTATTGGAACAGTTATTACTCACACAAATGGCTTAAAAGGTTGTTCAATTAAGGTAGTGACTATTCAGGATCCATGTATCAGGAAAGAACTTGTGTCGCGCTTTTTTTAAGTTTATTGAAATATACTTAAATGTTGAGGTGATACTGTAAGGTGGTGATGTATATACGTAGGTACCGTAGATAACAGTAAAGTCGCCACCTGCAGTGATGTCGCCAGCCGCCAAATATTACGAATTATAGCATCACTACTGATGTTTACGTGCCATTGAAGATAATACACAGTAGTTTATATCATGACTGTATAATATACCTGTTTCAGCGTTGTTTTATGCTTTGTAGCTGCAAGTATATACGGTTTCAAATTTCGCTACGCGTTTTTTTTTCGGGCGACGACGACAGCGGTACGACACTCAGTAAATAAACACTAGATGGCGACTCTACTGTTGGTAGCCCCTTTGTAGATATTCTTGTAATTTGTTCATTTATAGCCATAATATGACACAGATGAAGACACAAAATGACACAGACTCTCCAGATAGCCCCTTCTAACTTTCCTGAAATCATGGATGTAGAAATGTAAGTATTAACGCCGCCACACGTCTGTAAACAGAAAAAAAAGTTGTCCTGGCGACTTAACTGTTATCTACGGTAGTGATGTTGATAAATAAAATAAAATAAAGTAAAGTAAAGTAAAATAAATGGATAAATAAAAGTAAAGACAAATGTAACAGTGGTCAATAAAATATCTATCTATCTATATCTATCTATCTATCTATCTCTATCTATCTATCTATCTATCTATCTATCTATCTGATAATGTGATGATGTGATGTGATGTGATGTTATGATGGTTTGGCTATCCATGTATTAGGAAAGAACTTGTGTAGCGTTTTCTTAAGTTTATTGAAATATACTTAA
The DNA here is from genome assembly GCA_016584305.1 of Chionoecetes opilio. Lineage (NCBI taxonomy): Eukaryota > Metazoa > Arthropoda > Malacostraca > Decapoda > Majidae > Chionoecetes > Chionoecetes opilio. The sequence goes on from JACEEZ010015694.1 coordinate 172,727, forward strand.
ATGTTGATGTGATACTGTAAGGTGGTGATGAAGAGAAGATATTACGTAACATTACGGTAATAATGATAGCCTGAAGTTCGTGCACCTGACGCCACCCCCCACCCTCCAATGCTTGCTCTCTCTCTCTCTCTCTCTCTCTCTCTCTCTCTCTCTCTCTCTCTCTCTCTCTCTCTCTCTCTCTCTCTCTCTCTCTCTCTCCAACCAATGGCCATGCACACATAATTTCAGTAAGTAAATGACGTACACAAACAATAATAAAAATGATAACAACAATAACAATAATGATAACAATAGTAATGACAATAAAAATATAATGCCAGTGATAATAATAATAATAATGATAACAATAATGATAACAATAGTAATGACAATGAAAATATAATGCCAGTGATAATAATAATAATAATAATAATAATAATAATAATAATAATAATAATAATAATAATAATTCATAACGCGGCAAGTGATATGGCGGCCCAAAAAGCAGCGAGAAAATATTTAAAAGCAGAAATAATCTAATCTAATTACGTATTTAAATAATGAAGCGTTAAAGAAATATGATAATAATCCTGACAGACACTCAGCCCCATTTTCTGACATTTACATAAATTATTATTACTATTAGTAGTAGTAGTATTGTTATTATCATCATTATAATGTACTATCATCAGCATTATTTTCATCATTGGTAATTCAATAAGTACCCTAATATCATAATCATCATCATAATTATATATTTTAGACAGAAGAAAAAATATATAATACAAAAAAAAAGACGTAACGGAAGAGGAAATAAGATGCATAAAGAAAAAAACAATAACTAAACTAAATTAAACTAAACTAAAAACTAAATTAAACTAACCTAAACCAAAAAACTAAAAACTAAAACTAACTAGTATAAAAACTATACAAAAAAATCACAATAAAATGAGAAACAAGGACAGTCCAGAAGAAAAAAATATATATATAAATAAAAAAAAGGAAGAGAAAATAAAACAGTAATAAGATACAGCAAGAAAAAGTACAAAAATCACAATAACACGACAAACAGAACAAGGACACAGTAACACAAGCAGCAAAAGATACTAAAAAGAAAAAAAAGGAAATTGAAAAAGGAACAAGTAATGAAACAGTAATAAGATACATAAAGCAAACAAACAGTAAACAATTCACAATAACACGAGACACAGAACAAGGACACACAGTAACACAGCAACAACAACAACAACAACAACAACAACAACAACAACAACAACAACAACAACAACAACAACAACAACAACAACAACAACAACAACCATAGCAAAAATAAAGCAGAAATATAAAAATACAATTACAGAAAGCGAAAAAAAAATAATTACAATAACACGAGAAGCAGAACACGGACACACAGTAACACACGCAGCAATAACATCCACAACAACAACAACAACAACAACAACAACAACAACAACAACAACAAACAACAACAACTACAACAACAACAACAACAACAACAACAACAACAACAACAACAACAACAACCATAGCAAAAAAATGCAGAGATAAGAAAAGAAAACAATTGCAGAAAGAGAAAAGAAGTCAATTACAATAAAACGAGAAACACAAGAACACACACAGTAGCACACGCAGCAATAACAATCAACAACAACAACAACAACACATCAGTACTTGCAATAACAGCGCCTATGTATACACCCTGCAGCACATATTAACCCTTGCGCCACAACACACGAGCACGCGCCGCCATTAACACCATTAACACCAACACATGCAAGAACACCAACATAATAACAATAATAATAATAATAATAATAATAATAATAATAATACCGTATACCGTAAACAAATCATATAATAATAGAGCGTATAATAGAACGTAATATAAGAACACCAATAGAACTTACAATAGAACGTTTTAACAAGAACACCAATAGATCGTATGATAGAACGTTATAAGACCAATAAAACATATAATAGAACGTTATAAAGAACTCAAATAGAACTTACCATAGAACGTTTTAACAAGAGCACCAATAGAACGAAAGAACGTATAACAATGAAATAAATAAAACAATCATTAAACATATAATGAAAGAAACGAGAGATAAATATTACATTAGATTCTACGTAACCTAAGTTGTTTGATAAGTTTCCTATGTTCATTCCTATCTTCCTTGCTCTATTATTTCCTTATTTCTCCTTCTTTCCTTCCATCCTTCCTTACCCTTTTAAAAACATAAGACTAATGTAACCGACGTTGTTTGATACGTT
>JACEEZ010015694.1:187500-192500 GCA_016584305.1 Chionoecetes opilio
CGTGTTTCTGTACTAAAGGATCCATGTTAGGTTATGTTTGGCATTAACCTACAGGCGCTAAAGGCTTCAACATAAAAAAAAAAAATTAAAAAAAAAAAAAAAAAAAAATAAATAAAAACTTTACACGTTTACATATTATCATTTATATTCTCAATCATTAATATTCTCAATTAATATTCTTAATCATTGATATTCTCAAGATTATCACTAGTTATAGGATGCACATGAGGTTTACACTAATGAAAATATGAATGTAAGAGAGATAGTCCCAGCTTAGTGTTTCCTCATTACAATTCACAAGTAAGAAGCAATATTTAACAATCTTAACCCCTTCACGCCCAGATCTTTCCTTTGCCATATATATAAAATCGTCTGTTGTTAGCGATAAAATTACGAAATATAACATAATATATATCAAAAAGGCTAGTGGATAAGGCTAGCAAACAAGTCATATTTAGAAACTATTGCTCATATTCATTAAAATCATCTAATGGTACCCAAATTACAATGGAAATTACGTTCTGGGTCTCAAGAGAATAACACTTTTCTTAACACATGGACAAGGATACATAACAAGTCTACATTAGCTGTGTCTACAACGATGTGCAGAAGTACAGGAGGTCACGGCTATACATACATACACCAGAGAGGTCATTCGAGGTCAAAGCTACTCTCCAGAATGATAGTCGCAACACTAGGTAAAGTAATTGATCTGTGTTTTTATTTTTTTGGGGGGAAGCTTCCATTATTATATATTTTATTTTTGGGGGGGAAGCTTCTATTATTATATTTTTTTTGGGGGGGAAGCTTCCATTATTATATATTTTATTTTGGGGGGGAAGCTTCCATTATTATATATTTATTTTGGGGGGGGAAGCTTCCATTATTATATATTTTTTTTGGGGGGAAGCTTCCATTATTATATATTTTATTTTTTGGGGGGGAAGCTTCCATTATTATATATTTTTTTTGGGGGGGAAGCTTCTATTATTATATTTTTTTTGGGGGGGAAGCTTCCATTATTATATATTTTTTTTTGGGGGGGGAAGCTTCTATTATTATATTTTTGGGGGGGGAAGCTTCCATTATTATATATTTTTTTGGGGGGAAGCTTCCATTATTATATATTTTTTGGGGGGGAAGCTTCCATTATTATATATTTTTTTGGGGGGAAGCTTCCATTATTATATATTTTTTGGGGGGGAAGCTTCCATTATTATATATTTTTTTGGGGGGGAAGCTTCTATTATTATATTTTTTTGGGGGGGAAGCTTCATTATTATATTTTTTTGGGGGGAAGCTTCCATTATTATATTTTTTGGGGGGAAGCTTCCATTATTATATTTTGGGGGGGGAAGCTTCCATTATTATTTTTTTGGGGGGAAGCTTCCATTATTATATATTTTTTGGGGGGAAGCTTCCATTATTATATTTTTTGGGGGGGAAGCTTCCATTATTATATATTTTTGGGGGGGAAGCTTCCATTATTATATTTTGGGGGGGAAGCTTCCATTATTATATTTTTGGGGGGGGAAGCTTCCATTATTATATATTTTTGGGGGGAAGCTTCCATTATTAATATTTTTTGGGGGGGAAGCTTCCATTATTATATATTTTTGGGGGGAAGCTTCCATTATTATATATTTTTTGGGGGGAAGCTTCCATTATTATATATTTTTTGGGGGGGAAGCTTCCATTATTATATATTTTTTGGGGGGGGAAGCTTCCATTATATATATTTTTGGGGGGGGAAGCTTCCATTATTATATATTTTTTTTGGGGGGAAGCTTCCATTATTATATTTTTTTGGGGGGAAGCTTCCATTATTATATTTTTTTGGGGGGGAAGCTTCCATTATTATATTTGGGGGGGGGGGAAGCTTCCATTGTTATATATTCCACGAATCGCTTCATCACCGCCATTAGCCTGATGGACACCGGTGTGGCATTTAATATTAAAGAGCAGAGCATTATTTGTGGAAGTCCTTCATACACACACACATACACACACACACATACACACACACACACACACACACACACACACACACACACACACACACACACACACACACAGACACACACACACACACACACACACACACACAATTTCCTACAAACTCATTCAATCTTAACATATCACATACATCAATCTATTCATTCACTCATTGATTTATTAACCCCAAATAGTAACCATCAATTACATAAAATTCATAAGTGATGGAAATGAGGGTATACTAATATAATTTTTGAAACGTGTGTGTGATGCCTCAATAGAAAACGGACGTGAGGGCTGCACACTACTTCTGTTTGTATTATTTTTATTTTATTTTTTTAGTGTATGCCTTCGGGTGAGTGTATGCCTTCGGGTGAAAATCAAATTATTACTATTATTATTATTACTACTACACCAATATCCTCCAACTTGTAAACACGACCAAATCTCACTCAGTCCACAGATACATAACTCTCCCTACCCCCCCTCCACCCCTCTTCCACCCCCTCCCCCCTTCCCCCACGGTACATCACAAACATCATTAAGTCGATCCTCCTTGCCAGCTGGATTCGAACCCTACTCAAAAGATCGAGAGCGACTCATGGTCAAGAATACCAATGAGTCATGCAACACCCAAACCCTTAACCCCCCACCATTCCCCAAACATCCTCCCCCCGACACCCCAACACACCCCGTACATTCCCCCAACACCACAACACACCCCCAACACCACTCAATCCCCCACCACAACACCCCAACACACACCCTACATTCCTCCAATACCCCAAAAACCCAGCCCTCTACATTCCCCCAACACCTCTCACTACATCCCCCCAACACCTCTCACTACATCCCCCCAACACCTCTCACTACATTCACCCAACACCTCTCACTACATCCCCCCAACACCTCTCACTACATCCCCCCAACACCTCTCACTACATTCACCCAACACCTCTCACTACATCCCCCCAACACCTCTCACTACATTCACCCAACACCTCTCACTACATTCACCCAACACCTCTCACTACATCCCCCCAACACCTCTCACTACATCCCCCAACACCTCTCACTACATTCACCCAACACCTCTCACTACATTCACCCAACACCTCTCACTACATCCACCCAACACCTCTCACTACATCCCCCAACACCTCTCACTACATCCCCCAACACCTCTCACTACATCCCCCCAACACCTCTCACTACATTCACCCAACACCTCTCACTACATTCACCCAACACCTCTCACTACATCCCCCCAACACCTCTCACTACATCCCCCCAACACCTCTCACTACATTCACCCAACACCTCTCACTACATTCACCCAACACCTCTCACTACATCCCCAACACCTCTCACTATATCCCCCCAACACCTCTCACTACATTCACCCAACACCTCTCACTACATTCACCCAACACCTCTCACTACATCCCCCCAACACCTCTCACTACATTCACCCAACACCTCTCACTACATTCACCCAACACCTCTCACTACATTCACCCAACACCTCTCACTACATCCCCCCAACACCTCTCACTACATTCACCCAACACCTCTCACTATATCCCCCCAACACCTCTCACTACATTCACCCAACACCTCTCACTACATCCCCCCAACACCTCTCACTACATCCCCCCAACACCTCTCACTACATCCCCCAACACCTCTCACTACATCCCCCCCAACACCTCTCACTACATCCCCCCAACACCTCTCACTACATCCCCCCAACACCTCTCACTACATCCCCCAACACCTCTCACTACATCCCCAACACCTCTCACTACATCCCCCCAACACCTCTCACTACATCCCCCCAACACCTCTCACTACATCCCCCAACACCTCTCACTACATCCCCCCAACACCTCTCACTACATCCCCCAACACCTCTCACTACATCCCCCCAACACCTCTCACTACATTCACCCAACACCTCTCACTACATCCCCCCAACACCTCTCACTACATTCACCCAACACCTCTCACTACATCCCCCCAACACCTCTCACTACATTCATCCAACACCTCTCACTACATTCACCCAACACCTCCCACTACATCCCCCCAACACCTCTCACTACATCCCCCCAACACCTCTCACTACATCCCCCAACACCTCTCACTACATCCCCCCAACACCTCTCACTACATTCACCCAACACCTCTCACTACATCCCCCCAACACCTCTCACTACATTCACCCAACACCTCTCACTACATTCACCCAACACCTCCCACTACATCCCCCCAACACCTCTCACTACATCCCCCCAACACCTCTCACTACATCCCCCCAACACCTCTCACTACATTCACCCAACACCTCTCACTACATTCACCCAACACCTCTCACTACATTCACCCAACACCTCTCACTACATCCCCCCAACACCTCTCACTACATTCACCCAACACCTCTCACTACATTCACCCAACACCTCTCACTACATCCCCCCAACACCTCTCACTACATTACCCAACACCTCTCACTACATTCACCCAACACCTCTCACTACATTCACCCAACACCTCTCACTACATCCCCCCAACACCTCTCACTACATCCCCCAACACCTCTCACTACATTCACCCAACACCTCTCACTACATCCCCCCAACACCTCTCACTACATCCCCAACACCTCTCACTACATCCCCCCAACACCTCTCACTACATCCCCCAACACCTCTCACTACATCCCCCAACACCTCTCACTACATTCACCCAACACCTCTCACTACATCCCCCCAAACACCTCTCACTACATTCACCCAACACCTCTCACTACATCCCCCCAACACCTCTCACTACATCCACCCAACACCTCTCACTACATCCCCCAACACCTCTCACTACATCCCCCCAACACCTCTCACTACATTCCCCCCAACACCTCTCACTACATCCCCCAACACCTCTCACTACATCCCCCCAACACCTCTCACTACATCCCCCCAACACCTCTCACTACATCCCCCAAC
>JACEEZ010015694.1:207500-215000 GCA_016584305.1 Chionoecetes opilio
AAAACTGAGTCTAAACCTTACTCGCAAGGGTTCACGTAGTTCGTTCTCCTTTATACATGTTTACAGTAGTCTTTGGTCCACTATAAACATGTATAAATGAGAACGAACTACGTGAACCCTTGCGAGTAAGGTTTAGACTCAGTTTTAGGACGGTTATTTTTAGTTTTGTAGACGCTAATTTTTTTTAGACGCTACAGATGCGATGTAGAATCTGAACCCACTCATGTCCAGTGGCTTTTTATTGTCCACTATGAACATACATAGATGAGAACAGACTACGTGAACTCTTGTGAGTCCGAATTAGAGTGGGTTTTAGGACAGTTTTAGGACAGTTTTAAGAGTTTTAGGACAGTTTTTGAGTTTTAGGACAGTTTTAAGATTTTATAGAACAGTTTTAAAACAGTTTTGGACAGTTTTAAGACAGTTACAGGATAGGCTTAAGAATTTTAAGTTTTAGGAGTTTTAAGACAATTTAAGGACCGTTTTAAGAGTTTTAAGATAGTTTAAGCATTTTAAGACAATTTAAGGACCGTTTTAAGAGTTTTAAGATAGTTTTAGGAGTTTTAAGACAATTTAGGACCGTTTTAAAAGTTTTAAAATAGTTTTGGAGTTTTAGACAATTAAGGACCGTTTTAAGAGTTTTAAGATAGTTTTAGGAGTTTTAAGACAATTTATGGACCATTTTAAGAGTTTTAAGATAGTTTTAGGAGTTTTAAGACAATTTAAGGACCGTTTTAAGAGTGTTAAGATAGTTTTAGGAGTTTTAAGACAATTTAAGGACCGTTTTAAGAGTTTTAAGATAGTTTTAGGAGTTTTAAGACAATTTAAGGACCGTTTTAAGAGTGTTAAGATAGTTTTAGGAGTTTTAAGACAATTTAAGGACAATTTTAAGAGTTAAGTTTTATGACAGTTTTAAGATATTTATGACAGTTTTAAGACAGTTTTAAGATATTTATGACAGTTTTAAGACAGTTTTAAGATATTTATGACAGTTTTAAGACAGTTTTAAGATATTTATGATAGTTTTAAGACAGTTTTAAGATATTTATGACAGTTTTAAGACAGTTTTAAGAGTTTTATGAGTTATATGACAGTTTTAGGACAGTTTGGATGCTACGAACGGATACGATGCAGAAAATATATAAATTGTGTATATCTAAAAATTCGAAATATCTGACGATCTGTCTATCTATACGCCTGTCTGTCTGTCTGTCCGGTATAAATGGACACATGTATACATCGTAATGGGCTTTAAATGACCCTTTTGACAGCCAGCTTTTGGTGTTTAACAGTCTGGAAAAAAAAATATTGAAAAACCTATCCATCAAAGGGGAGCTGAATACGCCTTTATAGCCCTGTCCTACCCCTGCCATATACCCCTGTCCTACCCCTGCCATATAACCCTGTCCTACCCCTGCCATATACCCCTGTCCTACCCCTGCCATATACCCTGTCCTACCCCTGCCATATACCCCTGTCCTACCCCTGCCATATACCCCTGTCCTACCCCTGCCATATACCCCTGTCCTACCCCTGCCATATACCCCTGGGCCTACCCCTGCCATATACCCCTGTCCTACCCCTGCCATATACCCTGTCCTACCCCTGCCATATAACCCTGTCCTACCCCTGCCATATAACCCTGTCCTACCCCTGCCATATAACCCTGGCCTACCCCTGCCATATACCCCTGTCCTACCCCTGCCATATACCCCTGTCCTACCCCTGCCATATAACCCTGTCCTACCCCTGCCATATAACCCTGGCCTACCCCTGCCATATAACCCTGTCCTACCCCTGCCATATAACCCTGTCCTACCCCTGCCATATAACCCTGTCCTACCCCTGCCATATAACCCTGGCCTACCCCTGCCATATACCCCTGTCCTACCCCTGCCATATACCCCTGTCCTACCCCTGCCATATACCCCTGTCCTACCCCTGCCATATACCCCTGTCCTACCCCTGCCATATACCCCTGTCCTACCCTGCCATATACCCCTGGCCTACCCCTGCCATATACCCTGGCCTACCCCTGCCATATACCCTGTCCTACCCCTGCCATATACCCCTACTCTGCCAAATACCCCCTACTCTACACCTTCTATAGTATTTACCCCCTACCTCTCCTCTCCTTCAGTTTATTTAGGAGTGTTTGTGAAGAGGTGGTGGTGATGGTGGTGGTGTTAGTGGTAGGGAGCTGACTTTACGTATCACTACCACAACCATCATCACCACCACTACCACCACCACTACCACAACCACCACTACCACCATCACCACCACCACCACCACCACCAGTCAGTCAGTCAGTCACAAAAGACCAATTCGTCCCCAAAGCAGAGGAAGAAAGTCAAGTAGATTTTTACTTCATACCTATGCAAAGTAACCACATAGAAAAAGAACACGTGGCTCTGTCGAACACCGGCTCTTGGAGGAGGAGAAGGAGGAGGAGGAGGAGGAGGAGGAGGGAGGAGGAGGAGGAGGAGGAGGAGGAGGAGGAGGGGGTGTTTTTTCCTCTCTCCAGCCTCCCAAATCAATGTCTTCAGGTTGTCCCACACACACACACACACACACACACACACACACACACACACACACACACACACTCTACTTGACTTAAGGTACTCCGTAGTGTAGTGGTAGCACGCTCGCTTCACAACCGAGAAGTCCCGGGTTCGATCCCCGGGCGGAGCGGAGACAGACGGGCTGTTTCCTTAAAACCCGAGTCCCTGTCCATCCAGCAGTGAATGGGTACCGGGTGTTAGCCGGGGGTTTGTGACCCCTCTCCCGGGATGATGGCTTCGGCCAACACTAAGGATCAATGATAAAATGAAGATATGGAGACGGGGCCATACGAGTGTAGCTCAGGCCTCTCTCTCATTCTCTCTCTCTCTCTCTCTTCTCTCTCTCTCTCTCTCTCTCTCTCTCTCTCTCTCTCTCTCTCTCTCTCTCTCTCTCTCTCTCTCTCTCTCAGGTAACACGATAATCCTTCTTCAGGTAAACTCTCCACGAACGAACCTTGAAAAATGCAACCGCGAGGAGGCGTGCAGCGGCAGACACCACTTTGCCTTCTGCGTGAGGAGGAGGAGGAGGAGGAGGAGGAGGAAGAGAAACGAGTCCGTGACCTTTAACATTCAGAGAGGGAGAATGAGAGACCATGTATGTGTGTGTATGTGAGTATGTATGTATGTATGTATGTATGTATGTGTGTGTGTGTGTGTGTGTGTGTGTGTGTGTGTGTGTGTGTGTGTGTGTGTGTGTGTGTGTGGTGTGTGTTGTGTGTGTGTTGTGAAGTAGATACAGGGCGGCGCAGAAGGTGAAGGCGTTGCTTTGTGATCGACGTGAAGCAATTTAGGAAATAAATGGCTTTTTCAACTCATAAAAGACAAACACACACACACACACACACACACACACACACACACACACACACACACACACACACACACACACACACACACACGCACGCACGCACGCACACACACACACACACACACACACTGAGGGAATATTGCTTCTTGGCTGCAATCGAGGGCCACGGCAGTACTTCAGAAAATACAAAATCTTACAGTGAAAAATTGAATATTCTCACTACCATTAACCCCTTGAGACCCAGAACGTAATTTCCATTGTAATTTGGGTACCATTAGACATTTTTTAGTGAATATAAGCAGTAGGTAATAGATACACTGTTTAGTATCCTTGTCCACTAACTAATTTGGTATTTTCAGTTGCTTTTCGTAATTCTATGGCTCGGCAAGACCATTTTTTTATGGCAAAGGAAATATCTGGGCGTGAAGGGGTTATCACTATGTCCCCTAATGTGCCTATATTATGTATTTTTTGTTTTGCTCTAGGACTTAAGTTAACTCCTTATCTTGTTTTTTTGTTTTTTTTGTCTGTATGCCTCCGGGCGATAATAAAATCATTATTATTATCATTATTATTTCTTTTCAAATTTCCATCAAAGCACCTTCATTAATCTCCTCAACATAAATTAATGACGCTTCTCTATTTTTCTCGTTCCCTTCCACATAATTCCCACATAACCTCATTTCCTTCGTATAAAAAGATATAATTAAAATACATGTATCCATAATTTAGTAATATTCGCAATTAATAAAGGCACAGGTAATATTTACTGATTAAATCTCTCATCGGAAAGAACACCTGATATTAAAAAGGTGAAGTGATGTTTTGTATTGTATTGCCAACACGTCACTAAGGAAACTATATGCAAACAAAAAGACGAGAAATATACTGTGGGTCATCAAATAGTTAATACAAGAACTTGAAGAAAAAGTGACAATTTTGAAATGATAAAGAAAAAGTAACAATTTTAAAGTTATCATTAAGAAAAAGTGACAAATCTTAAGATATCATTAAAAAAAAGTTACAATTTTGAAGTTATCGTTAAGAAAAAGTGACAATTTTCAAGTTATCATTAAGAAAAAGTGACAATTTTCAAGTTATCATTAGGAACAAGTGACAATTTTGAGGTTACCATTAAGAAAAAGTGACAATTTTCAAGTTATCATTAAGAAAAAGTGACAATTTTCAAGTTACCATTAAGAAAAAGTGACAATTTTCAAGTTATCATTAAGAAAAAGGGACAATTTTCAAGTTATCATTAAGAAAAAGTGACAATTTTCAAGTTATCATTAAGAAAAAGGGACAATTTTCAAGTTATCATTAAGAAAAAGTGACAATTTTCAAGTTATCATTAAGAAAAAGTGACAATTTTCAAGTTATCATTAAGAAAAAGTGACAATTTTCAAGTTATCATTAAGAAAAAGTGACAATTGTGAAGTTATCATTAAGAAAAAGTGACAATTTTCAAGTTATCATTAAGAAAAAGGGACAATTGTGAAGTTATCATTAAGAAAAAGGGACAATTTTCAAGTTATCATTAAGAAAAAGGGACAATTTTCAAGTTATCATTAAGAAAAAGTGACAATTTTCAAGTTATCATTAAGAAAAAGTGACAATTTTCAAGTTATCATTAAGAAAAAGTGACAATTTTCAAGTTATCATTAAGAAAAAGTGACAATTTTCAAGTTATCATTAAGAAAAAGTGACAATTTTCAAGTTATCATTAAGAAAAAGTGACAATTGTGAAGTTATCATTAAGAAAAAGTGACAATTTTCAAGTTATCATTAAGAAAAAGTGACAATTTTCAAGTTATCATTAAGAAAAAGTGACAATTTTCAAGTTATCATTAAGAAAAAGTAACAATTTTCAAGTTATCATTAAGAAAAAGTGAGTGACAATTTTCAAGTTATCATTAAGAAAAAGGGACAATTTTCAAGTTATCATTAAGAAAAAGTGACAATTTTCAAGTTATCATTAAGAACACGTGACAATTTTTAAGTTATCATTAAGAAAAAGTGACAATTTTCAAGTTATCATTAAGAAAAAGTGACAATTTTCAAGTTATCATTAAGAAAAAGTGACAATTGTGAAGTTATCATTAAGAAAAAGGGACAATTTTCAAGTTATCATTACGAAAAAGGGACAATTTTCAAGTTATCATTAAGAAAAAGTGACAATTTTCAAGTTATCATTAAGAAAAAGTGACAATTTTCAAGTTATCATTAAGAAAAAGTAACAATTTTCAAGTTATCATTAAGAAAAAGGGACAATTTTCAAGTTATTATTAAGAAAAAGTGAAAATTGTGAAGTTATCATTCAGAAAAAGTGACAATTTTCAAGTTATCATTCAGAAAAAGTGACAATTGTGAAGTTATCATTATCATCTTATTTTTACCTTTCCTTGGTGACCTCGAATAGGCCTACTTTATTCTATCTTTACTTCCTTTCTTCCCTTGTCTTCGTCTCCTTCATCTTAACTCACTCAAACAATAGAAAATAGTAGACAAAGTGACAATCGAGAAGTTATTATTACATTTACCTTGATTTTACCTTATCTTAATGACCTCGAATACTTTTTTTCTGTCCTTACTTCAATATTCCTTGTCTTTCGTCTCCTTTTTCTTCTCAACACAATTCACTCATTCACTCACTCACATTCTCAAACATTTACTTCCGTTCCTCAGCCCCTCATTTATTCAGTTAAAAACCAATTCCTTTTATCTCTCCATGACTTATTTTCTCTCATTCTTAAATTCCTCACTCATTCACTTACTCCATCTTTCCCTCCATCCTTCTTAAAAACCTCGTCCTCCAACCTCGTGCTTGACTTTTTCACACTTTTTCACACTTTTTTCACACCCTGGCACGTTCTACAGCTTAACTCAATCCCTCCCTCCCTTCCCCACTCCCTCCCTCTCTCCCTCCCTCCCTCCCTCCCTCCCTCCCCTCCCTCACTCACTCGCTCACTCACTAATTATGCAGCGAGGCGCGCCAAACACTTGCAAAAATTATAAGGAGCTTCATTTCGAGGTGTTTCATATTCTGCATCCACATGAAAAAAAATGTATTATCATGTATATGTGGGGCCTTTTTTTATATATCCTTTGTTTGTTTGTAATGGAGATTGAAAGGAAAATTATATGTAGGATGGTGGCTGTAATTATAAGGAGTTGATTAAATAGGGAGACAGACAGACAGATTTACAGGCAGACAGATTTACAGGCAGACAGATTTACAGGCAGACAGATTTACAGGCAGACAGACAGGCAGACAGACAGACAGACAGAAAGAAAGAGACAGAGACAGAGACAGACAGACAGACAATCACATACAGACATACAATCACAGACAGACAAAAAATCACATACAGACATACAATCACAGACAGACAGATAATCACAGACAGAGACAGACAGACAGATAGACAGGCTTACAGACAGACAAAAAGACTTATACAGACAGACAAACAATCACAGACAAACAGACAGACAGACAGACACTACACCACCACCAGTAAAAAAAAAAGGACACGATACATACAAGAAAACGAAACGAAACATGAGACAAAAAAAAAAGGAGAGAAAAAAAAGGAGAGAAAAACATCACAAAACAGAAAGCATTATGCAAGTGTGATTGTTAATGTTGTTGTTATGCTTTTCTTTTCCAGACTGACTGCAGATTTTCTTTTTTTGACTGAGTGTAAAGGGGAGCGTGTTAACCCGCCGCCACCACCACCACCACCACCACCACCACCACCACCACCACACACCACCACCACCACCACCACCACCACACACCACCACCACCACCACCACACACCACACCACCACCACCACCCACCCACCCACCACCACCACCCACCACCACACCACACCACCACACCCCACCACCACTCACCACCACCACCCACCACCACACCACCAACCACCACACCACCCACCACCCACCACACACCACCACACCACCACCACCACACACCACCAACCACCACCACCACACACACACCACCACCACCACCACTACCACCACTACCACACACACACCACCACCACCACCACCACCACCACACCACCACCACCACACCACACCACCACACACCCACCCACCACCACAACCACCCACAC
>JACEEZ010015694.1:220000-377500 GCA_016584305.1 Chionoecetes opilio
GTTATTTTTACCCTTAACAGTGACAATTTCAGTCTTAATTATCGCCTTTCTGTATTTCTCGCCCCACCAAATGGCTGTTTTCCCTTCATAGCGACCCAAACACAGCTGCAAGGCTGTTAAACGCTCACACTCCCTTGCATTCAAATTATAATAATGTGGTCACATTGCTAGACTTGCATTCAGGTCACCGTTCACACACACACACACACACACACACACACACACACACACACGACAGGCATGTATGTATGTATGTGCGCTGCATTCATAATAGAGTTCAAAGACGCATCACTACCACTTTTTTTTTACCGTCTCCTATTTTCTCTATTGTTTACATATTGGGCTTGTTTTTGGCGGGTGTTGGGCTAGTGTTGGGCGGGTATTAGGCTTGTTTTTGGCGGGTGTTGGGCTAGTGTTGGGCGGGTATTAGGCTTGTTTTTGGCGGGTGTTGGGCTAGTGTTGGGCGGGTATTAGGCTTGTTTTGGGCGGGTGTTGGGCTTGTTTTGGGCGGGTGTTGGGCGGGTGTTGGGCTTGTTTTTGGCGGGTGTTGGGCTTGTTTTTGGCGGGTGTTGGGTTTGTTTTTGGCGGGTGTTGGGCGGGTGTTGGGCGGGTGTTGGGCTTGTTTTTGGCGGGTGTTGGGCTTGTTTTTGGCGGGTGTTGGGCGGGTGTTGGGCTAGTTTAGGGCGGGGAGGCGACGGGCAGGCAGGTGGTTATAATAAATCCAGGTCGAGAATTACCGAAAATGTTACTCCGATCGTTTCCCTGACTTAGTGGGTGCATTTTTATTCTTAAGTATTTTATTTTTATTTATTTACCATGCTAATTGTTATCACTTTTTTTTCTCTCTCTCTCTCTCTCTCTCTCTCTCTCTCTCTCTCTCTCTCTCTCTCTCTCTCTCTCTCTCTCTGTAGGTTTCTCTTCCTCTTGACACAGAATGAGTCACAAATTATCGTGTTATCTCATTTGATAAGAGGAAAAGGAGAAAAAGGAAAAGAAAACGGAAGAGGGGGAAACAACAACAACCCATCAATGCACTACTACCATCAACAAAAACTATAAACCATCAAAACCCTTCCTTATCCTGATACTATTCCTGACAACCTTTCTTCCTAACCTTTTCAACCTTTACAACTCTTTAATTCAAAAACCTAAAGCCTAAAAGCGCTATATAATAGGCTCAAACGTCAAAAACAACAGTAAAATCACAGGATCCTCTCTGAATACACACCACGTAACTATACTATTTGTAACAGTAGCTTTAGTATCCTCTGTAACCTCTCTCGTGTTTGCTGTGTAGTGTAATTAATTCATTCCCTTTGAGCGAGTCCTCCTCTCCCTTGTACCGTGAAGATTTGTAGGTGTATAAGGATGCCAGAGAGACTAACACAAACACACGCATCCCTTTGTACACATAAACAAAGCCCAGGTAACTTAGGGAATCAGGACCCATTAACCTACCTACCTATAAACACATTCCTTTGTACAGCCTTCAAACTGAGGGTAGACCATCGTAGAAAACGGACCTTCACCTATAACATCACAGGTGTCACTATAAAAATCCAGCCTGCACCAACCAACGGGCGGAGGGCCAACCATCACGTCCCTCCATATGATAAAATAGCCTACTGGCGCTATAGGCTTCAATGTAAAAAAAAAAAAAAAAAAAACATAACTCAAGACAGGTAAGGTAACTAAGGGAAATCAGAACCTATTACCCTATCTATCTATCTACCTGACGCAGCTTTACTCTTTTTTTTTTTACATCACAAAGGACTGGCCAAGGACACACAAAAAAAGGTAACAGAAAGCCCGCTTAGTTGCCAGTCCCTATAGAGAAGACAGTAAGAGAATACAAAAATGGGGGTGGGCTAATTTAGTTCGGGAGGTGTCTTGTCACTCATACCCTTTTTTATTTTATTTCTTTTAACAAGAGGGAGAGAAGATAGGAGGGGGGGAGGGAGGCAATGATAGGAACTGTATAATATAGGGGAAGGGGGGGTAAGTCAAAAGCTAAATATATAAACATACAAATACCTGTGAAACGTGATTTAGTTCTCAAAATACTCAATTCAGGTCGAGATTAAAAAAAAATTATTCTACGACATACCATACACGGGAAGTGCAATACAGAAAATAAAAAAATAAAAAACATTCCATTTGAAACAGAAATATAACGCAACACAATCCGGTGCTTAATAATTAATCCCATCTACTGCTGGTTTTTTTATTGTATTTTATTTAATATCCTTTATTTTATTTAGCTTCTATGTTAAAATGAAATACTAGATATAAATAAAGCTAAAAAAAAAAATTCAAATGAAAATTTAGGAGCGAAAAAAAAAACAGGAAAATAAAATAGGATGATAGAGATAATAATAATACTTGCATGATAAAAGAAGAAAGAAGAATTATAATATCAGAGATTAGAGAAGAATTAGATAAGAATTATAAAGAAGAAAGAAAGGAAAAGAAAGAAAGAATGAAAGAAAGAAAAAGCAAGAAAGAAAATAAGGTTGAAAAGGTTGAAAAGGTTGAAAAGGGTTGGAAAGAAAGGTTGTCAGGATTAATAATAATATCAGGATAAATGTCAGGAAACAATCAGGAAGTATGTCAGGTAGGAATCAGGAAGACGTCAGTTTGTTGAAGCATCAGGCGAGGGTCAGGAGGGAGTCAGGAGTGTCAGGAGGGAGTCAGGAGGAGCCACACCATCACTCACTCCTTTTAATTACCGTAAGTGTTCAAGTTGGTTGCCAGAGTTTGTGTCATAAATTCTGGGAGAGAGTGACGACCTCGATGAGCTATGATTGGAGGAGGAGGAGGAGGAGGAGGAGGAGGAGGAGGAGGAGGAGGAGGATAGTGTTGAAGGAAAGGATGAGCAACAAAGTGGAGATATTATCATTATCTTTATCATTATTGTCATTATTATAACGAAATAAAACAAGTGAAACACGAAATAATATTAAGGACAATAATAATAATAATAATAATAATAATATAATAATAATAATAATAATAATAAAAATAATAATAATAGTAATAATGATAACAGCAACAACAATTATAAGAAGAAGGAAAAGAAGATGATGATGATAATTATGATGATGAAAAAGTAGAAATATTGTTAACGAATTCAATAACTTCGTGAATCTAATAATCCTGGGGCACGATTTTTGTATTCTTTTGTAACTATTTTCCTCATTTGATTTGCGGCGCCGACGAACGAATGTATGTATGTATGTATTTATGTATGTATGTTTGTATGTATGTATGTATGTATGTATGTATGTATGTATGTATGTATGTATGTATGACGCTGTAGGACGAACAGGAACACGTTAACCAGATCACAAACTCATTAAAAACCCAACAAGAATAGTTAAAAATACATTGGCAAAACATTATTGTGGGAGGAAGTACAAAGGAATACAAAGGAATACAAAGGAATACAAAGGAAAGGAGGGAACAGAGGAAGGGAGGGGATGGGAATGGAGGGAAAGCAGGGAAGGGAAGGGAATGGAAGGGAAGGGAAGGAATTAGAAGGGAATGGAAGGGAAGGGAAGGGGAGGGAAGGAAGGGAAGGGTAAGGAAGGGAAGAGAAGGGAAGAAGGGAAGGGAAGGAAAAGAAGGGAAGGGAAGGAAAGGGAAGAGAAGGAAAGAGGAGGTAAATGAAAGGGATAGAAAGGAAAAAAGGGAAAAGGAAACTAATGATAAGTGAAGCGAAGGGAAGGGAAGAAAAGGAAAAGGAGGGAAGGGAAGGAAAGGCAATGTAGCAATGTAATAGTACGTCCTTCCGTCCCTTCCTCAGGATCTTGCAATACCAGGGACAAGGGACCAGTAGGGACAAGGTGATACTATAGGTTGTTAGGGAAAGGCACGGCACTCGCTACACTAGATGAAAGACATGGCAGATTAAAGGAACAGCGGACTGAGAGAGAGAGAGAGAGAGAGAGAGAGAGAGAGAGCGCGCGTGTGTGTGTGTGTGTGTGTGGGTACAGACGGATACCAGTCGTGTACGCGTCAAGTAATACGAGACATAACATGGCCATCGAAACTTGGAAGCTATTGTAATTAACAGCCCAGAGAGAGAGAGAGAGAGAGAGAGAGAGAGAGAGAGAGAGAGAGAGAGAGAGAGAAGTGAGAGACTGACAGAGAGAGAGAGAGAGAGAGAGAGAGAGAGAGAGAGAGAGAGAGTGAGAGACTGACAGAGACAGAGAGAGAGAGAGAGAGAGAGAGAGAGAGTGTCCCAGTATCAACAAAAACATCCTTTCATTACTCAAGGGCTATCTATCTACCTTATCTGATAACGTTAACACATCTAACTTACCCTTCCCTAACAGAGAGAGAGAGAGAGAGAGAGAGAGAGAGAGAGAGTGTCCCAGTATCAACAAAAACATCCTTTCATTACTCAAGGGCTATCTATCTACCTTATCTGATAACGTTAACACATCTAACTTACCCTTCCCTAACAGAGAGAGAGAGAGAGAGAGAGAGAGAGAGAGAGAGAGAAGAGAGAGAGAGAGAGAGTGTCCCAGTATCAACAAAAACATCCTTTCATTACTCAAGGGCTATCTATCTACCTTATCTGATAACGTTAACACATCTAACTTACCCTTCCCTAACAGAGAGAGAGAGAGAGAGAGAGAGAGAGAGAGAGAGAGAGAGAGAGAGAGAGAGAGAGAGAGAGTGTCCCAGTATCAACAAAAACATCCTTTCATTACTCAAGGGCTATCTATCTACCTTATCTGATAACGTTAACACATCTAACTTACTCTTCCCTCTCTCCCTCCCCATCCTTCTCCTCCTCACCCAATGACCCAATCACCGCTCTTACTTCCCAATCACCCAATCAGCGCCCCTCCTTCACGGTTTACGAGGGCGGGGCAGCGAATAGGATACCCGTAAAACGAGTCATCCATCGCCTCCGCTCGTCTCACTCGCTCGTTTGACACGTATGGAAGGAGTAACCATGCTGTCATCCAATCCAATGGGGCTCCTCTCTCTCTCTCTCTCTCTCTCTCTCTCTCTCTCTCTCTCTCTCTCTCTCTGTTGCTTATTTGCGGTTTCAAAGAGAGAGAGAGAGTCACATATTTGGCCAAGAGCTTTAACCAAAGAGACCAATAACTAATGTAAACAGACTGAAAGGCGTTTATTTACGTACCTCATCTCATAATTTAATCACCTCACCTGCCGTGAATCAAGGTGCCACGCAGGTGTATTCAAGATTAACAGACCATCTATCTTAATTAACAGTTAATTAACCCCTTCATGCCCAGATCTTTCCTTTGCTATATAAAACCGTCTGTTGTTAGCCATAAAATTACGAAATGTAGCTGAATATACCAAATTAGCTAGTGCACAAGGACACTAAACAGGTCATATCTATAAAATATTGCTTATACTCATTAAAATTGTCTAATGATAGCCAAATTACAATGGAAATTACGTTCTGGGCCTCAAGGGGTTAACCGTAGTCAATGAAATTACCTTAAAAGTCAATTGATATAGGGTGTATTGGTAAGTGTTCTGTTAAGCGACGGCAGGTGGACATGCAGCCTCACACCCTGGTCGGTAATCGCAGGGAAAGTATATCAAGGAAAAAGTAACAGATGAAAAAGTTACGTAAGTATATCAAGGAAAAAGTAACAGATGAAAAAGCTACGTAAGAATATCAAGAAAAAAGTAACAGATGAAAAAGCTACGTAAGTATATCAAGAAAAAAGTAACAGATGAAAAAGCTACGTAAGTATATCAAGAAAAAAGCAACAGATGAAAAAGCTACGTAAGTATATCAAGAAAAAAGTAACAGATGAAAAAGCTACGTAAGTATCTCAAGAAAAAAGTAACAGATGGAAAAGCTACGTAAGTATATCAAGAAAAAAGTAACAGATGAAAAAGCTACGTAAGTATATCAAGAAAAAAGTAACAGATGAAAAAGCTACGTAAGTATCTCAAGAAAAAAGTAACAGATGGAAAAGCTACGTAAGTATATCAAGAAAAAAGTAACAGATGAAAAAGCTACGTAAGTATATCAAGAAAAAGAACAGATGAAAAAGCTACGTAAGTATATCAAGAAAAAGTAACAGATGAAAAAGCTACGTAAGTATCTCAAGAAAAAAGTAACAGATGGAAAAGCTACGTAAGTATATCAAGAAAAAAGTAACAGATGAAAAAGCTACGTAAGTATATCAAGAAAAAAGTAACAGATGAAAAAGCTACGTAAGTATATCAAGAAAAAAGTAACAGATGAAAAAGCTACGTAAGTATATTAAAAAAAGTAACAGATGGAAAAGCTACGTAAGTATATCAAGAAAAAAGTAACAGATGAAAAAGCTACGTAAGTATATCAAGGAAAAAGTAACAGATGAAAAAGTTACGTAAGTATATCAAGAAAAAAGTAACAGATGAAAAAGCTACGTAAGTATATCAAGGAAAAAGTAACAGATGAAAAGCTACGTAAGTATATCAAGAAAAAAGTAACAGATGGAAAAGCTACGTAAGTATATCAAGAAAAAGTAACAGATGAAAAAGCTACGTAAGAATACCTTGGGTTGGTTTGGACTTGGTGGTTTGGATATTCTGTGACTTTACTTTCGATACTTTGCTTCCTTTTACTTTCTTGCATTCAAAGAACATAAGAAAATAAGGAAGCTACAAGAGGCCGTCAGACCTACACGTGGTAGTTCCTGTTACTTAACACTACCTACATCCACCTTTCATCCCCATCCATGAAATTATCTAGCCTCCTTTTAAAACTCTCTATTGACTCCGCTCTAACTACCTGACGACTGAGTCCATTCCAATCATTTACCACCCTATTTGTGAACCAGTTTCTCCCTAAAATTCATTCCTCAACCACCTATCACTAAGTCTTTACACCCGTTTGGCGCCACGACACGATCCAGGTACATAGTTCTTTCCAAGCGAATTGACACACGACCCACGACAAACACTCGATTCCACCACCAAAAACCGGCAAAAATATCCCTTTGGACCAACCAAGTCGTAAGAAACCGGACCACAATTCTCGACAAGAAATAGAGGCCGCGAGGGTAGTCACCGATATGGCGCCACAAATCTCCAATGACTCGATTTCGCCGTTACTTATCGGGGGATCCAAGGCGACGGTGACTTAAAGGATTACCAAGGAAGGACGAGGCTTTGCGGGTACCATTGCCAGGAGTGCCAGAAGGGGTGGAGGGTCGAGATGGAGGTACGATGTAGTGACGGCGTTGCGGCACTATATACAAGGGCAGGAAGGACGCTAAGGGAAGGGAGATGAAGGCAAGATGAGACACTGTGCAAAGCCAGGGATGCGTAATATGCAAGACGGAATGTTGGCATTATTTCAGCTGTGACAAAGTGGTATAAAACAAGTATAAAACAAGTATAAAACAAGTTAAACAACACGACAAGAATAAAGAGGACATAGAGGAGACGAATGCGAAGATAAATATCAACTGAAGTGAAATTTCCATGAGCTTACTAAAGCAAATAGAAGCCCTATGAATCAGCGAGGGCCAACCATCACTGTCCTCGAGTGAACCTCCAGGGCCTACCATCCCACTCATGGAGGTAACTAACTGACGACGAGCGCTATAGGCCAAGATGTAAAAGGAAAAAATAAGGAGAAAAAAAGAAAGAAAGAAAAAAAACTAAGGTGAATCATGTACTCACCGCGGCTCCCAAGGGCGATGTGCCAAGGCCAAGGGCTAAGTAAGGACAAACACACCCTGCAGTATGGGGTGCTTGGACGACCTTCAGACAGGACTAACCCCATGCCCCGCGCCTGCACCTGCCAGAGACAAAGAAATAGTTACTGTGCTTCTACAACACGCCCTAATACATTACCAATATGATTTGAACATAAGAAGAACATAAGAAAATAAGGAAGCTACAAGAGGCCGCGAGACCTACACGTGGTAGTTCCTGTTTCTGTAGTTCCTGTGATTTGCAATGATACAATTGAAGAGGATGCAAAATATACTTTCATACATACATACGTCCATACACATGCATGCTACCCCTTTACAGCTTGAGTTTTGCCATATACATGCAGTAATGGAGGAGAAAAGGAAAGCAAGAGGACCGTATGATAGATGTAGTGCAGCAACATAACACAAAGGATACAAATGCCCTGTCTTCCTTCTCTTGTTTGGGAACAGCGTAAAGCTCGTAAGTCCCTCGTGGTACCAACTTTACGTCACGCAAGATGATATACTGACGTGTGGCTTGCATCTTAACCTCTCAAAAAATAAGTCATATCATCTTATTAAGCATACATAGCCTCATACTTATACAGCCACGTCATGCATAAGAACACCTGATCCCCGGCAGGAGGCTTGGCACACCACGATCTCAGGCTTCAGGCAATACAAAAACACATCTCCCATCTTGCATCTCCGAAAATGTTCTCAGCGTCATTTCAAAAAACTTAAAATTTACGTCATGTAGACAATAACACAGGTTACAGGGAGTTTCGTACACAAGTTGTTTCGTACCCAGGTTTTGTTAGTTGTATCGTACACTGATTTTGAGTTTTTTGTACATACCTTTTGTCGAATCGTAACTCTAGTCATCAAGTTCAACTCTGAGCTGAGTGTACGAAACGACTACGGTTTCATATAGAATACGAAACAACTGTTTTAGTGTACGAATCAACTGGTGTATGAAACAACTTGTGTACGAACTGACTGCACGCCATAACACATATCAGTCAAACATCACGTAGAGACTTTCTAAATTTATGGGAAGGCTAAAACAACAACAAATAAAACATCAACAATAGAACAGCGGTGATGAAATTAAGGATACCTGCAATAATTAGTGAGTACCTTTGGGAAATCACCTGAAATACTTGCAGTGAGCTCTCTTCCACACCTTCATTCCTCCGCTTCATCTTACAACACACATCAACATCCTCATTTAAACCCACATCACTAACTTTAGCTAATTACACATCTTAATTAACTATTCTACGGGTTAAAAAAAACATCCCCCGTTCAACCTTCTTCCACTTTCTCTTCACACACATCAACATCCTCATAAGAACATAAGAAAATAAGGAAGCTACAAGAGGCTGCGAGACCAATATACGGGCTCTTAGAAAGTCCGTGCCTTCCTACAATGGAAGTGCATCAATTAAAAAAAAAAAAAAAAAAAAAAAAAAAAATACACGTGGTAGTTCCTCATTTAAACCCACATCACTAACTTTAGCTAATTAAACACCTTAATTAACTATTCTACGGGTTAAAAAAAAACTTCCAACTCTCTACCTGACACCCTGACTCTCCTCATTAGCTCCTCGACCATCTTATCTTGTTCCTCCTCGCCGCCTGAAAACTTGCCCGCCGGTTTCTGTGAGGCATTACGCGGAGCTCTTTGTCCCGAGAAACTGGATACCGCCGCGCCAGGCCAAGACCCTCGCCCTCGTTACCTTAGCGTTACGGTGTCGACTTTCAGGGCAGAAGTTACACGAAAGGGCTAATGAGCATCAAGTTAAAACACACACACATACACCACACACACACAATGGGGTTATATATACACCTATACACAGGTAGGCTACAGAAAGCATCTCTCCAATACCTACTACTATACTATTACTAACATTTTTATCATTATTAATTTTACAGCTGTCGTTACTTCAACTATTTTCTTACTTTCCCTCAAAAAGTATGAATCACATACCTTCATTTGCTGTGGGGGGGTTCTCTCTCTCTCTCTCTCTCTCTCTCCTCTCTCTCTCTCTCTCTCTCTCTCTCTCTCTCTCTCTCTCTCTCTCTCTCTCTCTCTCTCTGCTGGGAATGTCCTCCTTTGATGGACAGTAAAATTCATAGTTTTCCTTTTCTACCTCCAAATTTGTACTGTGTTTCCACGTGTCATTCGTTCCCCTGTCGGCGCCAATACTCTCTTTGACACTTTTTATGATTGGTGGATCATTTTTTCTTTTCATACAGAGTCGAAAATAGTATCAGCGTCATCTCAAAAAACTCAATTTTTTTAAATTTTAAGTCATGTAAGCAATAACACATATCAGTCTAACATCACGTAGAGACATTCTAAATTCATGGAAACACAAGTCTTGGCAAAACAAATGAAGAATGCGGGGAAAATAAAACAAAAGTAAGAGGCCGGGGAAACAAAACAAAAGTAAGAGGCCTTCGAGGAAATCAAGGCAGTAATTCCATCAGGGTTAAGTGGCACAAGGGGAGGGAAGCGCCGTGGCCCTCTATCTGCCACTGCCTCAACTATCACAAAGCAAGGGAGATGAGCGCCAAGAGAGACCCTCGCTTGCATGCACTTTAACATTCTTGCCATAAAACCAGACGAAGACAGTTTCCACGGCCCCTCCCATGCCAGAAAAATACATTTTTTTTTTTTTAGAATTCTAGCTATTTTTCTCTTTTGGCATTGCATCTCTCTCTCTCTCTCTCTCTCTCTCTCTCTCTCTCTCTCTCTCTCCTCTCTCTCTCTCTCTCTCTCTCTTTCTTTGCTTTGCTCTTGATTTTCGCTTTGATCTACGTAAACCCTCTCTAATTCGAACTAATTGGGGGGAGACCTGGGTCGAATTAGCCGAAAGTCCGAATTATCCGATGGTTACCTCAAGCTCCTCCACACAATAAGAACTCACTCATACATGCCAAAACAGCACAGATTGTAGTACTTGTACTCACCAAAACCATCGTATTTATACGATAATTATAAGTACACACACTTATAATACCACATGATAATAATAATAATAATAATAATACAAATTACAATAGAACATATACACATAAGAACTCATAAACCATCAACTTCTTACTACTTAAAGATTAAATTATACACCCACACACATTTTTCGCATGGGTGGCTCAAATAGGGATTAATAATAATAATAATAATACTGAAAATACTAATAATGATCGTTGTATTGAAGTAATGATGAATCTAACAATGCCTATCATATTTTTATGTTTTGTAGTAAGTTTTGTCTAATTTGTGATTTTTAAGGAATATCTGGAAGTATCATGTCATTGTGAATTGACTGAAATAGGGACTTCTAATCATTGTAACTGAAAACTGACTCCAGATTCGTGTTCAGCATGCCCGAAAACTGCTAGGAACTCATTTTCAAGCAAATCTATTTTTCAAAAAATATTGCAAATTTTGCAAGGGGCACCTTGCAAAATTGGCAATATTTTTTGAAAAATAGATTTACTTGAAAATGAGTTCCTAGCAATTTTCGGGCGTGCTGAACACGAATTTGGAGTCAGTTTTCAGTTACAATGATTAGAAGTCCCTATTTCAGCCAATTCACAATGACATGATACAAAGATATACAGTAGTCTTTGCATGATACTTCCAGATATTCCTTAAAAATCAGATATTAGACAAAACTTACTACAAGACATAAAAATATGATAGGCATTGCTAGATCAATCATTACTTCATCATTCTTCAATACAATAATCAGTATTAGTATTTTCAGTACTAGTATTATTATTATTAATCCTTATTTGAGCCACCCATGCGATTGTCAAAGTACTTATAAAAACCTAGGAATACTACAGCAATCCTGTGCGACTTCTAATGCCCTCCCAAGGCTCCCATGACTCCTGTAGGATGCGTGAAGGAGCGAAGAGGTCCGTAATGGACTCTGAAGGATTGTATACAAAGCGAAAGATACTTAAAAAAAATAGTTCTTCCTCCTCCCATTTCCTCTCCTCCCTTCCTTGTCCCACCACCTTCCTTCTCCTCCCCCTCTACCCCCCTTCCTTTCCTCCCCCTCTCCCCTCCTTCCTTCTCCTCCCCCTCTCCCCTCCTTCCTTCTCCTCCTCTCCCCTCCTTCCTCCTCCTCGTACCTCCTTCCCCCCCTTCCTCCTGCTCTCCCCTTCTTCCTCCTCCCCCTCCCGCCTTCTTCCCCCGCCTATCTTATTTATATGATAATTATAAATAATCATACGTATGGTTAAAGAGGCGCAGGTTTATGTTTATTGTTCAAATGTATAAAAAAATCTACAGAAAAATAACTTTTTAAATGTAGATAGTGAGACAACATTGATAGTCTCACTATCTACATAGCTTGCAGGTTAACTTAAGAGGTTGGCTTCCATATTATTACACAATATTATCAGAAATACATAGTTAAGATAAATTATTTGTAGAAAGCCACATCAAGATTATAATTGTGAATTCTCAGTTTGCAACCTCGCTTAGATGAATGCCACTCACTCACACTGCACCTTGGCTATCATAAAATAATGAAGTCCACATTCCCACTGCAGAAAATTTAATGTCCAAGTGTCTAGATGTTGCTTTATGTCAGGAACAGTCCAAGGTTAATGGAATAGATTAGGTCGGGAGTCGACACAATCCGAGAATGATGCAAGCCTGCTACCGTAGATAACAGTGAAGTCGCCACCTACAGTGAAGTCGCCAGGCGCCAAATATTACGAATTATAGCATCACTACTGATTTTTATGTGCCACTGAAGATGTTACACAGTAGTTTATATCATGATTGTATAATCTACCCTGTTTCAGCGTTGTTTTATGCTTTGTAGCTGCAAATATAACTGTTGCGCATTTTGCTTCTCAAGTTTTTCTTCGCGCGATGACAGACAGTAAACAATAGCTTTTCGGGCGACAGGATGCAGACTTGCCAGATCTTTCAAACTTTAATAGAATTTATTTTCACGTTGGCAGAGGAATTTTTATATATCCAAGCATTTTCCGCAGCTAATATATATAGACTTGTTTTACTTTACCTCTAATTTCCCTGAATTCCCCAGAGTGGCGACTCAACTGTTGGGTTAAAATACTAGCTGGCGACTTTACTGTAGTAGGTAGATAGTGAGGTCGCCACTCGGTTTTATTTTTGTAATTTGTTCATTTATAGCCCTAATATGACACAGATGAAGACACAAAATGACACAGACTTTCCAGATAGACCCTTCTAACTTTCCTGAAATCATGGATGTACAAATGTAAGTATTAACGCCACCACACGTCTGTAAATAACAAAGAAACGTAGAACTGGCGACTTCACTGTTATCTACGGTACCTGGAATCATCATTAGTTTTACAGCCAGTTCTCTTGGGGACATAAATACCCAGCATCTCATATCTATTTACTGATAAAGTGATTATCAACCCAACTACCAAACACCAAAACAACATCAACACCAAAACTATTACATCCTCAAAATGTTGTTGATCTGAAAATAGTACAGTAGGTTACATTATGTATGCCCAGTAGCTGTAACATAACTGGATCCCCTAAATCAGCATTCCATAACTATTTCTCAGCTCAGCACGCCATGGAGGCATTGCAGCACCCTTTGATGTCAGGTCTAGGCTACTCAGCACCCCATTAACCCCTTCACGCCCAGATCTTTCCTTTGCTATATAAAATTGTTTGTTGTTAGCCATAAAATTACAAAAAATTGCTTGATATACCAAATTAGCTAGTGGACAAAGATACTAAACAGGTCATATTATTTATAAAACATTGCTTATATTAATCAAAATTGTTTAATGGTGGCCAAATTACAATGGAAATGACGTTGTGGGTTTCAAGGGGTTAATAGGGTTATACAGACTAACTTTGCTACAAGACTATAAGGTCCATGGCAAGCACTGATTCAAGGTCCAGTATAACCCCCACTTTTGAGTTCACAGTGTTGAAAAAGAAAAAAATTCTAGGGGTGAAATAATAAAATTGAGGGCATGAATATAATAGTGATTTTGCTATAAAAAAAATCCGATTATCAAAAGGCACATCAAAAACTATAAGGGAAAACTTTTCGTCATAAAAATTGTGATGCCGAGAACCAAATTTGTACGATTCTTTGAGGACAATGAGTTGAGGATACAGCTTGCCATTCCTCCCTAATCACACCTCCAAATTTATCTGAATGAAAGTTCACCACAGCATAGTACATACATACTGTACTTTACTTATGTGAAAATTTTAGTGTGCGGTCAGCCTTACTGTCTTGTAAGAGGCTGCTACGGTAGGCTTAACCATCTTTAGAATCACATGAAATTGTCTATGGTAGTGCTACCCGCATATTTTCTTTCTTTTCTATGCTTACAGTTTACGGTAAAGATTCGTTTTATCGCCCCTGCCTTATCACGCTTTCTACCTAATGGAGGACTAAACTTTTATCATACACGTCTTCTACTAACCTTCAAACCTCTTGGCAAGCTGTTACTTTGGTCAAAATTACGGACAAAATGATCTAATAAGAATAAATAAGTTGCTACTCCGCCGTCGCCATCAGCGCAGTCTAGACCGCGGGACGGGCGCCTCTCCCAGCCCTCCCTCACGGACAGCAGCGAGGGTAGGTTAGGTTAAGGTTAAGGTTAAGGTTAGGTTTAGTTTTATTTTAACTAAACTAAACCTATCCTTAACTTTAACCTTAACCATAACCTAACCTATCCTGGCTACTATACGTGAGGGAGGGGTTGGCCCACGGTCTCTGACTGTGCTGATGGCGACGGCGGAGTTGCACCTATTTATTCTTATTATATCATTCTTTCCCGTGATTTTGACTAAAGTAACAGCTTGCCAAGAGGTTTGAAGGTTAGTAGAAGACGAGTTGACAAAATATTAGTCCTTCATAAGGTAGTAAGCGAGATATGGCAGGGGCTTTAAAACGAATCTTAACCCAGGTTACTACCTTAGTTTCAAAATCACCGTAAACACGAAAAAGGGTAAATTTCCAGATGAACTCCGAACTTCCTTTGGTGGACGTAATTATTTTTTTCTGGTGAGTTTTGATGTGTTTTGAATTAATCTGCTAACCGTTTCTGTCGCAAATCACTTTTTCTTTTTTTTAAGTGATTAGCAACAAAAATGACAAAAAAAACATTGAACCGAACTGAACCCATACCTAACCTAACCTTTACCTAACATAACATAACCTAAACCTAACCTAACCTTTACCTAAACCTAACCTAACCTTACCTATAGTTACCTAGCCTAACCTTTACTTAAAAAAATATATATATATATTTGCGCCAGAAAGGGTTACCTATAGCAGATTAATTCAATTTCAAAACACATCAAAACTCACCAGAAAAAAACAGTTTCGTCCACCAAAGTTACTTCGGTGTTCATCTGGAATAATACCCGAAAAAAACTTGTTAATTAACTCAAAATACATAATCTTCGTTGAGCCGCACAGACATCATATAAATAAGTGTACCTTTAATTCATGACTGCCACGTTTTCTTCCTCGTCTGTGCTCCTCGGTGACATAATATGTGTTGTCTTGTTGTCGAGTTGGTACATCCAGCCTTTCAAATACTCCTTGTTGAAGAGAAACCTCCGATAGGCTGTGAGTTTTTGCTGTAAAACTTCATTCTTGCGTCCAAACTGAAGACACAATGAGCACCGACGTTTCAAGGTCATCATATCAGACCTTGCCAGCCCTGCTCTCCACCCTCAGCCACAACCCCGCTGCTGCTCGAGGCTATGACAGGTAAGACGTCACTAGGAGTCCTGGGGGCACTCCTGAGGGTGGTGACGTTCCTGAGGGAGCCTAAGGAGGTGTTGTTGTTACGCTGTGATGCACGGGAAGGGTGGGTGCCTCGGGATATGGACACAGCGCCTCCACCTCCAGTACTCAGCGACCCAAGTCTCATGTAGCCAGGACGGAGGACGGAATGACGTGACCGCGTGGGCTTGACGACAGCTATGGGCTTTGAGCGACGACCCTTTACACTTGACCCTTCTGAGATTACTCCTACCCCAGGCGATGCACTGTGCCTTGATTCGCTGCCACACAGCGATGGGGGTTGGGGGAGTGAACCTTCAAGGTCACGACGTGTTGGTAGTGCGTCGTCCAATCCAAGGTCGTTCCTACTGCTCCCTGCCTGCGGTGATTCCCCTCCACATACATCCTCCTGCGTCCTCTGCGACCTGGCCTGAGGAGGAAAAAAATAATTAGATAAAGGTTGAATAAAATTATAAATATATGATAGGATTTGCACCGTCAATTGCAAATGGCATACCACACAAATCAACAACAGTTTACGCAAATGTCCCAGGCACATCAAAATGTACGTGTCCTGTATGCACTTAAAAAGACGCACACTGACGCATAAATGTATACCAAATGATGATAAAATATTTTTCTCATCCTTAATGTATAATAATAATAATAATAATAATAATAATAATAATAATAATAATAATAATAATAATAATAATAATAATAATAATAATAATAATAATAATAATAATAATAATAATAATTTTATTCTCGCCCGGAGGCATACATACAAAAAACAAAGAGATAAGAACAGGCCAAAGAGTAAACTTAGGTCACGCTACCAAGGATGCATTAAACTGTATACCATCTTCAGTGTGTACTCTGGTCTTGCTTTTCTATGACTGGGCCTAGCTGACGTATAAACAAACACACTATCCTTGACTGACCCGTGGAGAAAGTAACTGTTCAGAAGAAAGTAATTGATCACTACATTATTTACCATGTTAGTGCAGTAGCGGGAGGATAATAATCAGCGTGTGTGTCTGCAGAGTCCACCTTGCCAGCCCTCCGTAGTCACACACAGACCTGCTGCTGCTTCTTCCCGTCTGAGACAAAGTGCTGCGTTTCGCGAAGTTTTCCCCCACCCGCAGTCTCACCCGTCACAGACACATACCAGACACGTATCATTCCCATCCAGCTGAGAGTCAACACGCCATTCGCTCCTGTCAAAATGTATAACTGAGAACAGATGGAGAACTTTTTCTTATCTTTTTTTTTCATTTACTGCCAATGGTAACTGCTGCACTGCTTCCGATGAACATGTATGAAGTATGTAACTAATTTTACTTGTGTCCTGTCTCCTTGTGCGTCATTTTCTTGCACCATGTTCCCCACAGCGCCCCTCACGACCCTAGAGATCACGTCCGCGTCACGTATCGTACTTGTTTCTGCTTCACGTCTCCCCAACGGCAGTCACAACAACTTGTCCGTCTGGATACCTACTAACCTTCACACACACACACACACAAACACACTTTTAAAAAACACAAACACACACACTTAAAAAAAATAAAAAGTGAAAAACATGAGCCTTATGAATGCACAAGAACTACCAGTACTTGTAAAAAAAAGAACAATGGTTTAAAAGCAGTACAAGTTAGTAATATCAAACACTGAAAGTGAGATATTACGTTTGTGTTGTTATAGCTACATGTAGTGTCTGCATTCACTCCTTCCTGCCTGCATATTTCTCCTCCTCTTACATTCTAACACTATAACTAGGGGAACGATTACCTATTATGACCCTTCGTAATGGTAGCAGCAGTCTTCGTAGATCATGAATTAACGTCCCCACCCTTATAAGTTAAGCTCTTCTCTCAGATCACCGTTCACCCGGACCCTTCCACACACACACCACACACATACACCTAGTATACAAGTCTTGTACGCGTTTACATTCCCACCAGCGAGCGACCAGAGAACTTGTGAGGCTTTTTTCTCATACTACCACTCATTATTGTATCCCAAGCAAAGTATGCCAGAAGGCGCTACCCAATAAGGCTTAACCCCTTCACGCCCAGATCTTTCCTTTGCTATATAAAATTGTCGGTTAGCCATAAAATTTCGAAAAGTAACTGAATATACCAAATTAGTTAGTGGACAAAGATACTAAACAGGTCATAGCTATAAAGTATTGCTTATATTCACTAAAAATCGTCTAATGGTACTCAAATTACAATGGAAATTATGTTATGGGCCTCAAGGGGTTAATTATGCACCCTGGTTCGTACTTACCTTGTAATACCAAGCTATTTTCAACGGTTTCACTCCACTATAATAACGTAGACAACATCAGTGCTCTTCATATGCTTACGTAGATCCCAGAGCCTTAACACACCAGTTTAATTATCATATTCATTTATTAAGGGGTTACAATGACCAAGTGGATGATTACAGCAAGAGCCAATTAAGCTTCCAGGGGGCCGTAATCACCCACACACAAAACGGCCAGGTCAAGCCAAACACTCAAATTACATACAAAATATAGATCACATTCCATCAAGTGAGACTAGAAAGACTAATGCGTATACAATGACTAACTTATGCAATGTATGAGGACAATGGTGTGGGGTTAGATTACAATGTGAAGAATGATAATGCAGTGATGAACAACTCACTAACGTATACTGAACCACGTAAAAGTTCTAAGTGAAGGATCACAACTGAGTAACATCCTCCAAGCAGCGGCCGGAGACAACCCGCCGCTCCGGGAAGCGCCAACCCACCCCGCACACCACCTCTCATGTCTCGCCGATCGACCAGCGGCAAGCCAGTGTCATGTCAAGGCCGTCTGTGCCACAACGAGGGCGACAACATGATAACACGAGCCCAAAGCAATGAATGAATGAATGTATAACTGTAATTCAAAACATTCAAACTCTGCCAAAACAATGATCTAGAAAGCCATCAATACAAAAATTAGATCATTTCAAAACACGGACGAGTGAGCCACGCCACGCCGGGACAGACACGCCTGCTCGCTGGTCACATCGTGAAGAACAAGTCAAATAAAAGAGACCACAAGACTCAGACAAACCGCTTAACAATCTATATTGTTATAATGCATCGTAAAGCATACGAGGAAGCAGCGTTGCAATAATTCATAATTATTTCAAAATATATTTTTTATGCTTTCATTATCACCATCGTAAGTACTCCCATTACTGCTAATGTTACTACTACCACTACATGATTACTATTATTACTTCTACCACTATCACTACCGCTAACTGTCCGTGCAGTAAGCCTAATGACCAACCACCCAGCCTTCACGCCCCCCTACACGGTGGTCAGTGGCGTACCGAGGGGGGGGGGGCATGCGGCCATGCCCCCCCCCTTTGCAAAAAATAAATAATAATAAAATATATTTATTATAAATAAATAAATATATATATATCACAGACCATTATATCTACAGTGGTCTATTTTATATATATATATATATATATATATATATATATATATATTATATATATATATATTACAAAAAAAAAAAATTGGCCCCCCCCTTTTCAATTTTCTGGGTACGCCACTGACGGTGGTGGACAGTGGCGTACCCAGAAAATTGAAAAGTGGGGGGGGGCCAAAATATATATATATATATATATATATATATATATATATATATATATATATATATATATATTATATATAAATATATTTTATTATTATTTATTTTTTGCAAAGGTGGGGGGGGGCCATGGCCGCATGCCCCCCCCTCGGTACGCCACTGGTGGTGGATGCCGCAACCATAACCACGCACGCAAGCTACCAACACACTGACCCACAGGCAGCTAAATAGTCTACAAATACTGGATCCGAGTGAGTACCCTCAAGTATATGGGTTATTTCAAAAAAGAAAAAGAAAGCTTTTGAAGACTGGTCCGCCAACTGAAGAGGCGTGCAGGTGGTGGCAAGGCCTCGTCCTGGCACTCTCAGACCGCTGACAGGCGGAGACGCTACTGCTGCTTCTACCAACCCTCGCGGTAAGACACGCACGTGAAATCTATCTGCTTGGCTATGTGTTGCATAACATGTACGCATACAAAACACTGGGAGCACTTTCAGCCTTATATGGACATCCATCCGTGTGGTGTTGGCCGTATTACTGCCTTCCTATACACCCTGCCTGGGCATCACCGCGGCCTTGGCTCACAGCCCACCTAAGAGGCGCCATACAGGTGCATTCCCTGGCCATCTTGGTAACAACCCTGTATTTATTGCAAGATGGCAGATATGCCTTTGCCAGGCGGCGGGCCCAGACCTATTACCTTAATTACCTGGTATGTCCTGCGTCCGCGCCACCTATCCCTCACCTCTCCTCCATCTTTGGTATGAGTAAACCCCCATCTTCTTCATAGGCCGTCAACAGCTGGTGCTCCTTGGCGGCGGGAACAGTCGAGAGGTGCACGGTGATATCTGCGCAGGGAACAGCGGCGTCGGGCATGCTCTGTGGTGGCGCTGCGGGCCGGATGTAGTGGCTGGTCCGTATCAATATATTTTCTCCCCGCAGAAGGATGAGGTGGGTGCGCACCTTGTCCACCACGGAGCGCAGGTGGGCGGGCTGCAGCCGCAGGTCGCTGGCGAGGGCGCTGTGCCGCGTCTGGCTGGCATACTTACTTTCGGCGCCCTGCATGATACCGTGGAGAGGACTCGTTACGAACACCCACTTATACTCGGTAGTCTCAAATCGTTCAAGAGGCATTATTGTATATTGGATGACGTAAGATTGAATGAAGAGGCAATGTAACTGATGACAGAAGACCTACTTGGAAGGGCAGGTGGAAGCGGTTGGCGAGGGCCTCCAGCAGCCGCAGACTGGTCGCCACGATCACCTTCTCCTTCAAGCTGACCCGCCACACAAGACAAACCACAAGTGCTCAGTGTTCAACCTCCGTACTAATAGCTCTTAAAAGATGTTATATATTGAATGTTATATACAGTAGCACAATGAATTATCATTGTAATTTCATGTATATTATAAAATCGTTATACTATAGGAGTGTGCACTGTTCATACGCATACTTCAACTCTGCCTCTTGGCGCAGGTCTGAGGAATTCATGTTTTTGTCGTTTAGAATGTAGTTCATTTCACAGTCAAGGAGAGTTATAAATACTCACTTGAAATACTTAGGCATAAGAAGAGGAACAGCCGATGCAGCCAAGGTCCCGTAAACCACCATCAGGGCGCCGTGCAGGGCTGCGGCGGCCAAGAGTGACGGCAGGGTCTCCAAGGGCCATGACTCCACCATCACCACCTCGATCAGGAAGCCGCAGCAATCAGTCACCTGGGGGCCGACAAGGGAGCGATTCATTAATCCTAGTCGTGTTTGAACGCGACGGATTGCCAGTCCTCTATAGGCACTCTTGTGTTACCTCTTCTTTTTTTTTTGCCCTTGGCCTGTCCTTTGCGATGTAAAAAAAAAAAAAAAAAAAAAAATATCTCACCATCAGGTCCTGACTGTTGCACGTAAGGTAAAGGAAGTAACCCAGGAAGACGGTGGGGTCAACATAGGTCAGATTGAAGTTCAGCGTCAGCAGCACCCATCGCTCCAAGGCTAACAGCTCGTCGTGCGTGTACGAGTTGAGAGTGAGGTGAAGCAATTCGTCTGTCTGGTGGAAGCATGGAGAAAATAATGTCAAACTATCTCTAACTTGACTCTTTAAAAAAAATTAAGTCATTTACACACAGATGTCTGAACCAAGTCTCAGAGGTCTGTTTTTCATGCCTCACCTGTAGATTCTTTGTATAAACTGGCCTCCTCCTGAAGTGACTACCCCCCACCTTCACCTCCTCTCTGCGAGCAATTCACCCGAGCTTCTCACCTCCACGGGCTGCTGCTCCTCCAGTTTGGAGGCGATGAGGAGACAAGTCACAGCCAGCAGCTGCACGCGCTCCACCGGAACGCAGCTCCTCTCCAGCACCCGGTCCACCATCGCCACGGCCTGGTACAGCGTCTCGCGCGACACGCACAGGAAGCTCTGGGCCGGGAGAAGGTGGCAGCGTGGAGGACTCAGGGAGTGTTCTCGCCACAAACTAGATAGCCTACAAGCCACAAGTTTTGTGTGTGTTTACGGTAAGTCGGACAAACAGTGAGAAACTGAACTTGTAACTAGCAAGCCTGAGTGAGAAAGTTACCTGGACTTGAATGAGCCAGTCCACCAGGATGGCTCGGGTCCGCTGGCTCACGGACGGGTGCGCCGTCAGGTAGTTGTGGGTCCGCTGGTGTCTCTTCTCAACCTCCAGCAGGTAGTTCATCACGTCCTGAAGGATTGATCGTTTTTTAGTGGAAATTGAACCAAAAGATCGAATAAATCTTATTTTCTACCACAGCTGTAAGTCATGACAAATGCAGGGTGAAAACTGCATTTTTACTGAAAGAATATTTATCTACATAAATTAGCAACAGAAACTTTTCAACATTTCAAAAAATGACAAACTTGTTCGTAGTCTGCGGCGAGGATGGCATAGTGATGAGCTGGTGTCCTTCTATTCAGTTTTTTGCAGGATTGTCGGTTGCCTGTGGTCATACAAATTCTTAATAGTTATAATTGCTTACATTTGATACAAGTAAAGTCAGTGACAATGTGCCCCGGGGAGGGCGGACACACTAACCAGGAATCTGCAGCAGGTGTTGCTGTATCAGGGTTTTCTTCCGTCTTTGGTAGGGATGAGGCGTCTTGACCCCATTGACCCGCTTGGTCACCCTCCTTGCCCTGGAACACACCACCCACTTGTCTCTCCCCGTGCACTCTTGTGACCTGCGATGACCCAGCCCAGCCCGCAGAGGTGGCAATCTCTTTACGGTTTGTTCTGCTAGGGCTTGCTGGGACAGTTTCGATTTGGGATGAACACGACAGAGTCGTTTAACATGTGAGTAGAGGCTCTTGTCTAGTTCTTTATCATCTTCTTGTTCAGATATGACGACACCATGTTTGGCAGCAGCAGCAGACGAGGAGACCAGGATCACGGTTGGTGCTTGGAGAGTGAATGGTGGACCTGGAAGAGAGGCAGGGCGCGAGGCGGGGTCTGGGGTGGGGCGTGTACCGGGGCCTGGGCCAGGAGGCTTGGCAGGGGGCTGGTATTTGATACTTCTGCAAGACCGGTCAGCTTGAGGGTGTTCGCGTAGCACTTCGGGTTTTCTCACAAACGTCACTTGGACACACTGGGAGTATGCAGGGTAGGAAGGCCCCATAGACGCTAGGGCGTACGAGGCCGCAAAGTTGAAAGGCTTGTCACTGGAGACAGAATAACACTGCGGGGGCGGAAGAGGCACCGGAGGAGCGCTTGGGTAATGGAATACGCAGTGTGTTGGGGGCTCGGTGGTGCCCTGCCACACCCAGGCAGAGGCCATACCGGGGATGCCTCACTGACCTCGGTCACACGAAGAGCCTTTTAAGGTGACAGTGGCTTCGTTACTCCGTCGGCAGGGAATGATGGCAGAGACAAGATGCGCGAGGCCCTCAGGTGACAGTGTGAGGCGGTGGGGCGGCGTGGTGACGGGGACGCAGCGCTTCCAGTCCTTCGTGGGACTGGATAAGAAAAAAGTATATAACACTCATATAAAATCCATATTCTCGCTTTTGAAACCTTACAAATACTTCCAAATTCACTCAAGACTTTAAATAACGCATTGCACACACCTGAGGTCTTCGGCTGCGGGGTCAGCTCTGCGCAGCAGCCCACCACCCACTGAAGGGGGAGCCGTGGGGAGCAACACGTCGAATCCCAGCTGACAACTGACCCGAAGCAGTTGCGAAGTGAAGGTTCGAACACCACCACTCGACCAGAACCCTGGAATTGTCACGCGTTCGCCACAATGAAACGTAACCTGAAGCTGGAAATTATTTTTTGATAGATATTCAAAATCATGCGGGCAACCATATTTACTTTTCTTTTCCTGTGTTTACCTTCTTTGTCTGCCAGAAGTAATACTCCTTATACCCTTCCTACCCTCCCCCCAATTTTTTTTCTTCCTCCCATAAGTGTGACGTAACAATGACGTCAATGGGGAACTATTCTTGCGGTCGAGGGAACAACAATCACATGCGTAGCTACACAACGGGGTAATACTTGCTATTCATTTGATTCGATTTTTCTAGATCTCCTCTAGGCTCTACTTCTAATTCCTTTGGTTTCTAGCAACTACCTGAGGACGTGTCAACCATAGTAGTCTGTTTCTCATAATTAGTTGATCGAGGAGTAGCCTATCTCAGATGTACGCCTTGTCAATGCTTTCTGGATCCGACCTCTGGGTTGCGCACGTGTGTGGATATAACACCCATACGCAGTGCTTATGTCACTGTGTTATAATAAACCTGGTGAACACGACGCCAGTACACAAATATGCTAATCACAACAAATGATTCCTATACGCAGGCACACAGAATCAGATCAATACCTGTGCGAGATTCACACCTGCCGTGCCCACGACTATTTACAAAAACTAGGCGTCATACTTACACAGCTCCGAGAGGCCAAAGAGAGTCCCACCTCTCCCTCGCTACCCTCACCTTCCCCGGCCTCCTAAGTCTGCCGATAAACTGATAAGGAGCATAGGCCTATCTGTACTATAGTGTAATCGCCGATATGTGGTACCATCCAAGGCTAAGGGAAGGAATTCTCTCTCGGCTTTGATACCATCTACGACGTGATTTCTAGACATAACTGGGATGCAGTATTTAGTTTTGCTTTCCTATAAAACGCTCCCTAATTTATTTTGTATGAAAAATAAGGAATGAGTAAGGAGTAATATTGTAAAGTGAAACATTTATTCATTTAACCAAAGATACAGTAGTCTTTGATTTCACATACAAAAAATCTATTCTTGCCTAGGTACTATTGATTGGTACTGATCAGTACCTGTATTTCACTCGTCTTACCCATGGGTGAATCATAGTTTCTTGGTACTCAATAGCTTAGATGACTGTCATAAGGTGTCACGGTAACCTGTCGTGATGACTATGATTGCTGTACAGTGGTGAGAGAGAGAGAGAGAGAGAGAGAGAGAGAGAGAGAGAGAGAGAGAGAGAGAGAGAGAGAGAGAGAGAGAGAGAGAGAGAGAGAGAGAGAGAGAGAGAGAGAGAGAGAGAGAGAGAGAGAGAGAGAGAGAGAGATTTAATGCCAACAAAGGGGGAATTGTGCCAGAGAGAGAGAGAGAGAGAGAGAGAGAGAGAGAGAGAGAGAGAGAGAGAGAGAGAGAGAGAGAGAGAGAGAGAGAGAGAGAGAGAGAGAGAGAGAGAGAGAGAGAGAGAGAGAGAGAGAGATTAATGCACCATGTACACAAATATGCATTATGACAGCTAAGGAGGAATGACTACGTGTATTGCATTAACCGTAGGTATAATTGTTAATTGAAAAGACTAGACAAATATGGATTAACTTATTACAACACACGGTAATTAGATCACACCCTTATTATACTACAATCAATAAAAATATTCTCATAGTACAAAAATATCTGAAAACCCTGCAGTAATTATCCATTTTATGGCATACCAAGATGTTGTTTCAGTGCTTTAATGTAAATACATATATGAAAATTATTCTTGTCATTTACTCTCTCCTACAGAACACTAGCCATTCATACTTACATTATTAGCTGAAATATAAACTTAATCATGCTAAATACATGTCTGACTTACTGATGTCTTATCACAATCACTATGGACAGATGATTGCACAAAGGAAGCAAAGCTTTCTAAAGTACAACTAGCAGTGAACTAGAACAACAAGTTGTGTCAGCGGGCACCTGGGCGGGGGATCACAGTGTGTGGCTGCTGGCAACACCACCTTCAATCAGCCACTGAAGAACCTTCAGGTAGATATCACTTTACTGAATAACAGATGTAAACAAAAATCACATCAGTGTTTTTAGTGACAGTTTTTAAGACAAGGTTATTACAGTTATGTTGAAATTACTGGAGGTGAAGTAGTTTTCTGAAAATTAAATTACTGCATCACCAAAACTTTTCAACTTAAGTTGAGTACCACACTCTATTTTGCCATTACCTTCAATGCTTTCCTTAAGTGTACATTAGCAATCTGAGCAAATCAACATTATATTAAATTAAAACTAATGTCTCATTATCCTATAATCCATTAAACAAAATGCAAGTTACTCTTTACTAACATTCTGAAACATCAAAAGCATCTTTATTGATCTAAGTCCCCAAAACTTGTATCACAAAGCGTGTGTGATGCATCAGGCCGCCGCCACAACACTGACACACTTCTGGGAGATAGCTGTCCACTGATCCTTTATTAGGAGGCTGCCAAAGCCACTCTTTCTCTCGGCTTTTCTTTCTCCTTTTCTGGCTCTGGAAGAAAAAATATCATAAATATTATTTATAACTATACAATTGGGCTGCAAGTTCTGCCCTGCTCCCGTGGCGCCTTCAAGTCCTGATCTAAGTGTGATAGTCTTTCAGCTAATAAGACCTGTCTTCTAACAAATAATTCCAGTCTATTCTAAACTTTACCTAATACATTTCATTCTTGTTTCTACTTCCTCTGTAAAGCAGGACTATTGTTGTCTGTGTTCAGTCTGATCACCACATCCTCTTTGCACACCAACAGATGTCACTGATCCAGTCCAACAGTTTCTCCTCCATGCTTCAACATCTAAGCTGCTATCCTATACATACATCATAATGCTAAATATGTAATTGCATTATTTCTTGAAATAAAAGGATTCAAATTGCACCCTTCCGAATTTTCAGCAAAACATTAAAGTAATTTAAAAACTAACATGGACGGAAAAATGTTCATCCCCTTTAAAAAAAAAATTCCACAAAACTAAAATGAGCCAAAGGTTGTTTGTTAGTTTACTATTGTTATCTCTCTTATTATGATTATTTATTTTTTATACCATCTTGGTTTAGGGAAACGTCAAGTTTTGTGTTATATGTGTTCAGAAAGATTCAGAAAATTATTTTTGCTTGGCCATGCAATTAATAAAAAAGAATGTACCTGGCAGAGTTTCAGGCACATCAG
Source organism: Chionoecetes opilio (assembly GCA_016584305.1). NCBI lineage: Eukaryota > Metazoa > Arthropoda > Malacostraca > Decapoda > Majidae > Chionoecetes > Chionoecetes opilio. The sequence goes on from JACEEZ010015694.1 coordinate 246,541, forward strand.
GAAGTTCTACTTCAGGATTCTCTGCAGCTGTAGGAGCATCTGACAGCTGTTTCTGGACAGCTGCAGCAATGAGGGCATCCAGTTCCTCCTCCACTGCCGACTCATCCTCGTCGTCAAGACTCCGCCACCTAGGAGGGCGTTGATCTCCTGCAGAAGGAAGAAGTCAGCAGACATGATACTCACTGGAGAAACAAGCTTGTGAGTGTTTATCATCTACTTTACGTATCCTTCACTTACAACACAGTTAGGTAGCTTAGTTTTCACTGGGTAACACCCATAATGTAAACAGTCGTCATCCAGCACAACTTCTTCGAGTAGAAAATAATTCAATGTGTATAAGGGATAAGCTCAATACCAAGAGGACATGTAGCATTGAAGATCGAAAATTGCTTGTCCACATACTGATACTTTTTCAATTTAATCCTTTCCTTTTATTCTTACCGAATATAAATAAGCTCTTGGCCATTTCATATGATTATTTTGAAAGAGCATGCACAAAATTATGTCTATCACCAATAAACATTTGATTACCTGACATTAATATGTAAGATATGTAAGCATGGCTTTATCTGTCATGACTTGATGAAACCCTTCCTATAGACACAGACAGTACATGGCAATCCTATTTATCTTCAAAATGTTTGTTAGTACAATACTTGCCTGTTGTTTCTCTGCTGCCTCCTGTGTTTCATCAAGGATGCGTTCAATGTCTTCAATGTCGAGCATCGCGCTCACCTGTTTCAAGGACTCATTGCCAACCCTGAGGCTGTCAACCACCTGTCAGGCGAAAAGGAAAGTAGGATGACCATGAATAATAATGTATACATCTTCTCCTTCTCCTCCCTCCTCCTCCTCTGCCTCCTCTTCTTCCTCCTCCTTTTCTTCTTCTAATTATTCTCCTTCTTGTTCTACTTTCTATTCTTCTTCTTGTACATCTAATACTGTCAATGCCACTACTACTACCACTACCAATATACAACAACAAAAAAATAATAATAATGATAATATGATAACAGCAGCAACAACAATAATGTTACTGTCTTTATCACAGATTACTGTTAATATTTGACAATTTTCCTAACACAGATGACAAATTTACAACACTATGTAATCGTCTGCTTACTTTCACTTGGATCTGAGCGAACTCGATGTCTTCAATCATTCTTTCAATGTTTTCCAGTGTTCCGTCTGTCTTCTTCAACTGTTCCTCAATAAATCTTTTCTTCCGTAGTAAAAGTTTCGCTCGCCTGCAAGCAGAAAACAGTAGACAGCTTAGATATAGCATGATGTAAATATTGTTAAAGAAAAATATTGTGCAACAGTAAAATTGTAACTCAAAGAAAAAATCCTATTCAATAACACTTCTATCACAGCCAACACTCGACAACAAACAAAAGAACATGAGAAAATGTTCTAGTTAAAATAAGGAAGCTACAAGAGGCCGTGAGACCTACAGGAGGTAGTTCCTGTTACTTAACACTACCTACATCCACCTTTCATCCCCATCCATGAATTTATCTAGCCTCCCTTTAAAGCTCTCTAATGACTCCGCACTAACTACCTGTTTACTGAGTCCATTCCAATTGTTTACCACCCTATGTGCATCCCTCCACTTACTCCTTCCTTCCATCACGCAGCAGCTGTTTTGCCAACGACCGATCCGTCTCAAGTTTCCCCTCTGACCTCTTCTGATACTGGCGGATCTTGTCTCGCGTTGTCTTCAGTTGCTGTTAAAACAAAAGCATGCATTATCACCAAGAAGTCTTTCCGATATCATGATGAATATCTTGCATCACCATAATTACATCTTTACTGTAACTCTGCATTTCTCAAAGCTTCCTCTTTCTCTTTGTTTATTGATCCAGAAGGCAAAAGGCTAACAAATACATTTCAGCCAGTGGTGGGTGACTGCTTAAGACTCAATGAATAGCCTTTGCTGGACCAGGGTTTGTTCCCTTTGAAGAAAAATATATATATATTTTGAATATACAGTAAAACTTCTCGTAGTCGGACCCTCATTATTCGGACTGACATTATTCAGACCTCCTCTTTTTTTTTCTTTTTTTTTTTTTTTCTTTTTTTAGGGTCAAAATTTCCTAGCCTAGAATTTTTTTTTTTTTTTTTTTTTTTTTTTTTTTTTAGGGGTCGAAATTTCCTAGCCTAGAATATTTTTTTTTTTTTTTTTAGGGGTCGAAATATCCTAGCCTAGAATTTTTTTTTTTTTTTTTTTTTTTTTACATATCTAAATCCCCCCATTATTCGGATCCTTGCATTACTCTGACCACTCCTTGGCCCAATTAGTCCGAATATGAGAGGTTTTACTGTATACAGGAAATACAAAATGGAAAGTAAAAAAATAATAAATAAGTGGTATAAAATGGCATCTAGCACACTGTCCACCCCATGCTGAAGTGCCAAACAAGGACAATACCATTAACAGTTCCTTGATTTCACAGATATTCGCGTATTTAATGTATGTCACTCCAGTATTGTTGATAGGGTAACATGGTGGATATATACATGTATTAAACAGGGGTTATCTGATATGTCTCATGAAGGAGTGACAAAATGGATAAAGTACACGTCTCATACAGGACTCGTCTGGTGAATCTTAAGTAGTGAACGTAATAATGTTGAATGGTGGGCAACACATCACTAATCCAAGTCTATTCTCATCCTTACTTATTCCTGGGTCAATATGTAATTATTTCCTCCGACAAAATACAGAAACAAACCCGTGGAGCACACACACAACAGTGACACGTCAAGTTAAAAGGCACATAGCATGAAACAATTAAATAAACAATATATTCAATGCATTAAAACAACACGTAGTATGACCCTTTACCTACCAACACAGCCTTGTCCTGCTCGGTGACCTTGCTCTGCTGCTTCTTGGAGAAAAGGTGACCCATTGTGAACACCGTCAGGGCGGCTGATGGGTGGCAGGCGGGCGAGGTAAACAACAGTCAGCTGATCAGAGAGACGAAATCCCCTTTTTTCTTTTTATCTCACTATCTAAGCACACACGGACATGTTATAAGATAAGATAAGAGCTACATTGGTATAATACTGATGAATATGGAGAAAGAAGGGTGAAAGAGGAGTCTATTATATAAGTTTTGATTGAAAAAAATGTATCTTTCGAGTTAACGGGAGGCATGTCAACAAAGCTCAGCTGATACACGCACACGCTAAACCGCATTTATTTTATACGGTTTGTAGACTTCAGTGATACATTTTACGTGTTTAACTAGTAACTTGGTTTCTTTTATTGTAGATGTGCATCGATAGACTTGATTTGTATGCAGCCTCCACGTAATCTGATGGCTCAGTATCATTGCATCTGGGAAACAAGAGGTGGCCAGTGATCTCACCTGTCAGGTAAGCTACTGTGACGGTTACAGGGGAGTTTCGTACACAAGTTTCGTACCCAGGTTTTGTTAGTTGTTTCGTACATTGATTTTGAGTTTTTTCGTACATACCTTGTGTCATTTCGTAACTAGTAATCAAGTTCAACTCTATGGTTTCATATAGACTACGAAACAACTTTTTGGTGTACGAATCTACTAATGTACGAAACAACTTGTGTACGAACTGACTGCACCCCACTGTGACTGTTGATGGTTTCGTCTCGCCTTGCTTGCATTAATGCATTATTGTGATACGGGATGCCTGAGGGATTATCTGTACTGTTTCAGACTGTGAGGTGAAGCATTGACAGCGTGAAAGGTGGCCACGTGCGTGTGTAGATTGGGTGGTCCCTGAAACGAATCATAGCCGAAGTAAGGGTATTATTCCAGTTTGACAGATATATATCATATAAGTTTATTTATTTCTATATCTTCTCATGAAATGGTATATCATATACGATTCTTTCTTTCTATATCTTCTCATGAAATGGTATAAATATAAGGTTCCTTCCCTCCAGGAGCACAATCAGCAGGAGGATGGACACCGCCTTTGCCAAGTACTCACTGAAGGGCGGGAAAGTTCGCAAGTCACATCTTGAAAAACTTGTTCTTGACCCTCCTGGTAAGAAGAATTTTTGAGATATAAAATTTAATATGACACCTTCAGTTCATTTCAGTTGTGGGTCGGGAGTCTGGCCTTTTTTATCGGCACTCCCTGATGTGTCTCTTCTTGTTGTCTGGGTCTTTAGTTAGTTGTCTTCTCTTAATCTGTCTTTAATTTCTTTCCCTTTCTTTCCTCTTCCTTTTCTTCTTCTCTCTAGTCGTCCAAAAACTATTGATTGATTGTTCTTTTTGCTTCTTCCACATTCTTGAAATATTGATTTTTTTAAGACAACTGCATATTACAGTATCACGTGCAGAAAACAAACAAGTATTCACACTCCCTAATGTTTATGATATTTGTCCCAGATAATGCGCCAGAAGACATCCAGTCAGCCTTCAGGGAACTTGTACAACCAGAAGGTCCTCAGCAGCAAGTGGCAGCGGTGGACAAGGTGGGCAGTGCTGGTTCCTGCTTCTCTTATCAATAGATTGGAACTAAATTGGCCCAATCCCCCTTTTTATATTCTCTTACTGTCTTCTTTATAGGGACAAGCAGGCTTTTTATTACTTTTTTTTTTTCCCCTTGGTCAGTCCTTTGTGATGTAAAAAAAAAAAAATTAAGTTATGTCAAAAAAAATTGGTGGATGAAATATGTGGTGTGATAACATAAGATTTTCGTAAACTACACATATTTTGTCATGAAAAATTATTATGTTTCCCCAACAGCTCCTCGCCGCAGCCTTGGCCTCTGAAGACTCTGTGATAACCTGCACCACAATTTTTCTATCATCACTCCTCCAGTTAAAGCCAAAGGTGCAACTCAAGAGCAAGATATTAAAGTGAGTAGTGTAATTATTGCAGTCTATTCGTGTGGTAGTTAGTGTGCTTGGCTCACAACTAAGAAATCCTGGCTTGTCCTGTAGGAAAAAGACTCCAATAATTCAACCCTCTTGTAGTACGTATGTGTTTACGTGCAGGCATGCATGTGTGCACGTATGTGTGTGTGTGTGTACACCCTTGTACAAGAGACCAAATATTAATCTTCTATGCCATACCACATAAAGCGGTAAATAGACAAGATAATAAAAAAGTAGTTATTGCATGTTATATTGTACTAGCCGCAAAGCCGCCCTCCGGGCGGACTTTTTGGCTAGCTCCTGCGGAGGGCTATTGGTGGGCCTTCGGCCCACCACCTGTGTTTGGTGGGCCGAACCACCAAACACAGCTTTCTGGAGAGTGTGTTTGGTGGGCCGAAGGCCCACCAAACACAAGACTCTCCAGATAGCCCCTTCTAACTTTCCTGAAATCATGGATGTAGAAATGTATGTATTAACGCCTTACCCATCACCCCCCACCCATTCACTCACCCATTACCCATCACCCCCCACCCATTCACTCACCCATTACTCACACCCCCACACTAATTCCCATCACCCCACTCACACCCCATCACCCCCCACCCATTCACTCACCCATCACCCCACCCATTCACTCACCCATACATCACCCTACATCAAGGTTTCCTCAATTCTCGCAACTCACATTTTTTTTTCACAATTTTCGCTAATAGGCTGCTAAAAAAAAGAAGAAAAAAGTGATCGGATCATCTCATAAGTGGGCTTAAAAGTTGCCCCTGGTCGAGCTGGTTCTAAAACTGTGCCATATGATGGGATTGGGGCACGGGGGGCGGCACCTATCTCGGACACACACACACACACACTTTCGCTTATATTATTATAGAAGATATGAATTATTATTACTGATAATACTGATCAATATTACTGAAATATTGTGAGCATGTTTTTTCTTCCATTTTACTTTGACTATTGTTTTCCATCAGATGCCTCCCTGCTCTCGCTGCCTCTTACCCTGAGACGTACAGAAAATGTGCTTTGAATTTTCTTCAGTCTACTGCTGCAAGCACAACAGACGTCTTTTGTTTGGTACAAGGAGTGTCTCTTTTAATTGAGGAAAAGAAAATTATATTCGCAATAGATAAGCAAGATAAAGGCCAGTGCCCCTCAGAGTCTGATGAGTGGGTCAAGCAGCAGCCTGGGATCATCCGGGCCACCCGGCGCGGCCTGTCACTCCTGTGGGGCCGCACCCTGGGGTAAAAAATATTTTTAGTATGACTCTTCAAAGACACTTTATAAGAAATCAAACCTGTGTGTATGTTCGTGTATTTATTAAGTTTGTGTTGATTTACCTTTTCTATACTTTACCCTGTTAAGGCACACTCCACTTGTCCTTAAATCCTGATGCATAGGCTGAATTATTGAAGTAAAGAAACTTTGATTTTGAGTTCTCTGTTGCAGGGGCGTAGTTAGGCCTGGGCATTGGGGGCTGTAGCCCCGAATGTTTTATGAATAGCCACGGATCTTTTTTTTTTTAAGATAAGCTGGACATGAGAGAGGTGGAGAGAACAGAGGATATGAGGAGTGCATGACAGAGGAGACACCAAAAGACCTTTTGGAGAGGTGAAGAAGAGAATATCAGATGGACAAAACACATAGTTAACAGAATAGCATTTTTTTCGAAGTGCATTTTTTTCGAAGTGCATTTTTTCGAAGTGCATTTTTTAGAAGTGCATTTTTTAAGAAGTGCATTTTTTAGAGTGCATTTTTTAAGAAGTGCATTTTTTTCGGAGTGCATTTTTTAAGAAGTGCATTTTTTAAGAAGTGCATTTTTTAAGAAGTGCATTTTTTAAGAAGTGCATTTTTTAAGAATGCATTTTTTTCGGAGTGTATTTTTTTCGAAGTGCATTTTTTTCGAAATACATTTTTTCGAAGTCAATTTTTTTCAGTCAATTTTTTTCTAAGTCAATTTTATACGAAGTCAATTTTTTTCTAATTAAATTTAAAGATCTCTTGGCTTGGCTAAGCCCCCAATGTTTCAAGATCCTAAATACGCCCCTGCTCTGTTGTCTCTACTGTGAGAAGGCTATTCACTTTTCTAATGAGTGATGCTCTTTTCTTTGTAATATACATACAATGTTTATGAAAGAGTAATAGTAGATGAATCTTGCAGAGAAGCGTCCACCGTGGAGGCGTCGTCAGCCCTCCAGCAGATGCAGCGGCTGGTGAAGAGCAGCACAGTGTTCTACCAGCAACATTACTGTGCCGGGGATGATGCTGATGCTCTATCGAGGGAGTTGGTGGAGGAAGTGCTGGATATACTGCACCACCCTGCCTGTCCCCTCGACCTCAGAGTGAATTGTGGTCAACTCCTGATCTGGGTGCACAGCCATGTATCTAAGAGTAGTCTTTCTCAGTTGGTCAAAGATGTAATGAAGGGAGTAGATCAATATGCTGACCTGCCATATGTTGGGCAGTTAGCTTTGATCAATGGCATTCTCTGTGTTACTCCCAGCAGAGATCTGTACACTAATGGCGATGACTCCTACCTTGGCATAGATGTGATTCAGGCTTGTCTTGCATTGGCGTCCAGCACCAACGACGGTAACATTGCTCTCAGCGCAATCAGAGTCATTCATCAGTGGACTCTACGCACCTTGGAGGCACAGCAGTGTGGTCTGTTGGAGGGTGCAGCATGTGACTTAGACATAAGTTCTCCACTAATGTCATGTTTATTAGAATATCTTTGGTTAAGCTGGGATCATTTCTTAGACAGCGTAAAACATAGTACCAGAGAAACTTTTCATAATCTGTTACGAATTCTGCAAAATGTGAATGAAGAAAAATGTAAGCAGCATCTTTTGCATATTTGTGGAACCTTTGTGCCTCAGCTGAGTGGGCGGCGCTACCGGTGCAGTGCCGTGAGCTGCATGGTGCCCGTGCTGGGGGCTCGGTGCTTGCTGGACTTGTATCCCTCTCTGCCCTCCACCCTGATCACCTACCTGAAGGAGCCCAGCATGGCCAGCCACGCCTCGGAGCTGATACTGGCGCTCTTCCTGCAGCACCGGAAGGAAGTGTCATCAGCACATTGGCAGGATGTTTGGCTCACAAAGTTTATTGACTTATTCTCTAAAGAAATGCAGCCATATGGATATGAATCATTGTTCAAGAAGTTGTTGTTTGCTTGTCCAGACAGTCTTGATACAGCAGTATGTAGACTTGTTCAGTGCTCAGAAAACCCAGTAAGTGAGAAATTATGTCTTCTTATTATGTGTGTGAAAATTGGTAGATATTCACCGCAGTGGATCACCAAGTGTAATGACACGTCCAAGCAGCAGGATCCCAGCCTGTGGCAGGGGGTGCTGCCCTACCCCATCATCGAGCTGTGTGTATCCCACAGGGACGAGGCAGTGCAGCAAGCAGCCTTTGGCCTTCTCTGTGAAAGCCCAAAGTCAACTGAGCTGCCGGGAGGCCGAGACTTGGAGTTGATCCTGGATTACTGCCGCTACAGCATCACCTCCCACAGCCCCTCACACAGGCAGCATCTGGTGAAGAGCACTAAGAAGCTTCTAATTCGCATCAAAGAAGGCTCATTTACTTTAATGAAATCAAATAAGATTCGGAAACTGCCTTCAGCTGATTTGATAATTAAAGCACAGGCTTCATTCTGCCAAAAGCTGTTTTTGATCATGACTCAAAACATTGGCTATGGAGCAAATGCATCCCGGAGATCAACAGCATTGCAGATATTGGAACTGTTCCAGGAGATCATTGGGGAAGGTTGCGGTGATGCTCTTAATGTCCGCCCCGTCATGGATCAGGAGGTGTTCCTTGACACCCTCCTTGCAGTGTTAGATGACTCATATGAGACCAACAAAGTCATAGCACTCACACTCCTCATGTCATGCTTTAAGGAAAAAGTAAGTAAACCAAAGTTGGAATCCTTGTTTACTGCTGCTCTCACCCTTGCATCATCTTGTAGGCCTCCAGACTCCCTCACAGCAGCTTATGTCTTGAAATTTTTGAGCAATCACTCAGATGTTGTTGAAGTCATTGGTAGATGGGCACCAGAAACTATCAGCTGTGACTCCCCTAGAAGAGCTACGTGCAAACTTTTACTGGAATGTCTCCAAAAAGAGGTTATCCTTGCACAGGAAAACCTACTGAGTGCAGCAGCCTCAGGCCCTATGTATGGACTACTGCTGTGCTTGAGGATGCATATTTCTGATATACCTGAGCCAGAATTTACAGATCACCATTCAGAGTGGGTTCACATAATAAATAAGATACTGGAAATGTGTTACAAAGTGTCTGAATTGGTGGCTCCTGTGGTAAGAAACTCATCACCGGAGGGACACCTGCCGATGGATCTGAGCCCAGAGAGTTTAGAATCTTTGCGAGCCGCTCTTCAGGCGTCTCTTGGCAACCAGCAGAGGCAAGAGGAGATCACACTGTCCCAAGACTGTAGACCTGAAGAATTTGTGAAAGCTCAGGCTATTAGTGCCCAGATGGTGTTGCTGTGTGCCTGGCGCAGTGTGAAGGAAGTGTCTCTGATATTTGGAGAGCTGATACATCGAGTGCCTCTTTCCTCTAGTGATCTTAACTTGCTTACTGTAAAGGATATTGAAGATATTGGACAGTACTTTTTATCACAGTTAATAGAAACTAAGCATAGAGGAGCCTTTGAACAGTCTTATGTAGGCTTTGGTAAGATCTGTCAGTGTTTATGGCAGTGTGAAGAAGAATCACTCAGAAAACTCCCAGAAAAGTGGCTCACTGAAGTGCTTGGCTCTATACAAGACAGCAGTGACACCCGCCTGTGCTCTACTCGCCGCAGTGCAGGAGTTCCCTTCATAGTGCAGGCAGTGCTGTCGTCAGAGCCGAGTGTTTGGGGAGCTGCTTGCCTCAAGAGAACCATGAATCTCCTTTTGACATTGGCAAGTGAGTCCCAGTATGAAGGGAGTGATGCCAGAATCCATGCCTTCAATATCTTGAGGTCATTATACCGAGACACAAGGCTGGGCGACAACGTAATACTGTATGTGTCTGATGGAGTCAAGGCTGCCCTGAAAGGATATAAAAGTAATGCTTGGGCTGAGCGTAATGCAGCTTCTCTCTTGTTTGCTTCGCTGGTGACGCGCATGCTGGGTGTCAAGCAAACGAAAGATGATCTCAGCCGCAAGAATGCAATGTCTGCCCTTGTGTTCTTCAGACGATACCCAGAACTCTTTGACTTCTTGAAAGATGAACTGGATGCTGGTGCTGCCGAGATCAAAGAGGGAAGATTGGTCCCTGCGTTATTTCCCGCATTGTTACTGTTGGCCAGGCTAGCTCCGGCACCTCTTGAAGGTCGGACATCAGCCGTGTCCATGGCCTCCTTCAGGCCGGCCATCCTGCTGTGTGCCACCTCCTGTGTACTGAAGCTGCGTACCCTTGCTTCACACGCCCTCGTACCACTGGTGGCTCCTAGTCAGCTCTGCCAAGGTTGTGGGCCAACTGTGCCACAGAGTTGCCTTCACCGACCAGAATATGCTCCATGGCTCCCTCCTGTGTTTACTAAAATTGCTGAAAAGTTACATTGGAAAGGCTGAGAATGGTGCTGAAGATATTGTTCAGTGCATAACTCGGATATCTTGGTCTGCAACAGAAAGTAACCCTTGCCTAGTGACACGCAGCTGTGCTTTAGAACTTTTCAACTTTTTAAGTGACAAATGCTTGATTGAAGAGACATCAACTGCATTCAGGACTATTCACTCAGGAGCACTATCACTCATTCATGCAGACAGTGCGGCCATGAGAAGTCAGCCTTGGTTGTCACTGTGCAAGAAACAAGCAGCTAAACTTGTATTGCGGAGTTCTATTACTGGTACAAATGATCTCCAAAACATATATAGTAGCTTTGTCAACAGTAATTGTTCTGATGTTCGCATGTGCACCTTAGAACATCTAGCAAGCCTTCATGATATTCCTGATTACATTTTTGATATGTTACGAGAACGGATGGAAAGTGAAGAGTCGAATTCTACTTGTCTGCAGTTGATGTATGAGATAATGCGTAAAGTTGTCCCCCGGCACAGTGATCCTCCTCGGCTCCTTCCCCTTGTGGTGCTCTGTGTCGCCAGGGCCAGAGAGGAGGCCTGCACAGAGCTGAAGGCGGCGGTGATACACTTCAGCTCGGAATGCATGTTCACGCTATTATCTGTGGTAAGTGTATGGATCAATAGACATGTATGTTTGTATTTTCTCGCATATACAGTAAAACCTCTCGTATTCGGACTAATTGGGCCAAGGAGTGGTCCGAGTAATGCAAGGATCCGAATAATGGGGGGATTATATATGGGGGGATATGTAAAAAAAAAAAAAAAAAAAAAAAATGTAGGTGTATATATAGCTAGGAAATTTCGATCCCCCCCCCCCCAAAGAGAATGTCCGAATAGTGTCAAAGTCCGAATACGAGAGGTTTTACTGTATGTACTTCAAGTTTCTTATTCTCAGGTTGTCGTCATATTTAGTATTGTGAACCATTGACATCAACAAATAGGGAAGGAAATGTTTATACATACTTTATTCGGACGGCATGAATTGGTCTCTAGTTATTGTTTTGTATTTTTTTCATTGTCTTATGTTCAACTACAACCAATAACAAAGCCATTGATATATTATACATAAGGATGAAAACATACCGTGGGTGTAAAAATTGACAGAGAAACTGAATCCCATGTCTCGGGTTTAGCTATATTCCACCACCCAGGCTGACGCACCACAGAGTAATGCAGACACAGTGGAGTGGCCGGTGGAAATGCGACCTCATTGATTTTAGTGACTGCAACAGAAAATACTAAGTTATTTTCCTGCACATGCTACAAACAATTTTATATGACCAATAGGAAGTTTAATTTTACAGAAGCACAGTACAGTAAATCCTCTCATATTCGGACTAATTGGTTCCAAGGAGTGGTCCGAGTAATGCAAGGATCCGAATAATGGGGGGATATGTTATAAAAAAAAAAAATAAAAAAAAATGTATATATATATCTAGGTGTATATATATATATAGCTAGGAAATTTCGACCCCTTAAATTTTTTTTTTTTTAATTCTATGTGTATATACGTATATATAGCTAGGAAGTTTCGACCCCTAAAAAAAAAAAAAAAAAAAATAGAGGTCCGAATAATGTCAAAGTCTGAATAATGAGGGTCCGAATATGAGAGGTTTTACTGTATTTCCTAGATTTATTGTCTTAGATTGTATAGAATGGATGCAGGTTGCTACATTATTAACCCCTTGAGGCCCAGAACGTAAATTCCATTGTAATTTGGTGACCATTATAGACTATTTTAATGAATATAAGCAATATTTTATAGATATGACCTGTTTAGTATCCTTGTCCACTAGCTAATTTGGGATATATTATGATACTTTTCGTAATGGCTAACATCAGACGATTTTATATAGCAAAGGAAAGATCTGGGCGTGAAGGGGTTAACACAGAGATATGTACATGATATTGCACCAACAAACCTTTCCATTACCTTGCCAGATGCCCTCTTTGCACATTCAAGAAGAATTTGACCAGTGGCTGGAGCTGATTGTGGAATTTTCAGCGAGTGAGTGTGACACCGACGTCCGCTTGGCTGTGGCCGCGGGCCTCACCCACACCCTGACACCTCTCACTGCCCATCCAAGTGTTTCATGTAAGTGTCTCATTTTGATGTCTCAGATTTCTTTCTTTTTGTTTTGAAGATTTCTTTCTTTTTTTTACACTTGAAATGCCAGCAGACTTAGCCATCAGGTATAGAAAAAAGCCATATAGTAAACATTAAGCTTAGTATTGTTTTCTTCAACTTTCTTCAAGGCTTCAACGTAAAAAAAAAAATTAAAAAAATGACATGAAAGAAAACTTGTATTCGTTGCAGCCTTGGCCCGATTGAAGGTGGTGGAGGTGGTGATGGTGCAGCTGCAGGATGACAGCAGCGCGGTGCAGGACACAGCGGCACAAGTGTGTGGCATCCTGGACACCCAGAACGTCTGCCTCAGTGCATCAAGAGCCGTGCCGCAAGTTTGCCACATTATTGGTAAAAAACATTCTTTTAGTTCTTACCAAGTTTATCAAAATATATGAGTTGAATTACTCATAAAACTAATACTTTCAAATGCCTTCATGTGTCATGTTTTCAGGTACCATTGGAACAGCCGAGGCATTGTCCCTGCTTGTAAAGTTGTGCTTGAAGGAGGACTTGCCTGAGGGGTTCGGCCTTTCTCAGGTATTGCATTATGGCGGCTTTGGAAAACTGTACCCAATAACAACTTTAATTTGGTTATGAGAAGTTGAAATAAGTTGAATATGTTTACTTTTATCTTTGTTATACATTATTGTTTCCTTTAGGATGATGACCGAGTGTTTGACAAAGGAGAAGTCAACCTCTCCAAGGAGAGCCTGTGGTTGGCCTGGGCGGCAGCACACGCCCTCGCCACCTGTCTGGCCGAGGCTCCCCCACCACCTGACAAACCCCTGTTTTTCAAGCATTTTCTGGCACCCCATTTACTAGTGTCATCACCTCAGGAGGAGGATTTCAATGAGAATGAAAAATGTGTAGGTACTCAAATTTCATTGTGCGAGTTATCACGATTGTTGGAACAAGATATCCTTTATTTGTTCCAGCAGGTTGCGGCAATCACTGAGAAAACCATTTACTGTGTTAGGAATGCCGAGGCATTAATTGTCAGACTGGGTTGTCGCTCGGCCCTGTGGAAGGTCCTCGCACAGCACCACAGCAGCAAGTGTGCGGCCATGGAGGGCGTGGCGGCGTCCCTGCGCAGCAGCACCATGAAGGGAACACTGATACAGGAGATCATCTGTGATCTCTCACAGACAGGGGCGGGGGACACCAAATAAATCATGCCATAGACTGTTTTGTATAGACATGACAATGTAATGTAAAATCTTGGTTGTTATACAACTTGCACAAATATCTAAACTATTGACATCACAGTTATAGTGATGCTGTATTTCTTTTTTATGTCAGTGCTTGTTGCATGTGAGCCCAATATTTGTTTTTGAGTTCCTGCAGCTGGGAAGATTTTATACTGTAATTTGCACATGTAATGTACATAGTAGAAACCAGAATACCTTGACTTTAATTGAATATACCCACTGACTACACATGGATCAATATGGAACTCTCAAACTTACAACCTGAAGACTTCCAAATATGAACTTTTACAAGCCTCACATGCAGCTCAGCCAGGATCACAACAGCGCAACAGCTCTGCTCCTGTTGCTTGTGCAATATACACACGCTATGTTGACAAAGGTATGTGTCTGGGATTTTACTGTAGGTTTCTTTGTCTTTCTCAATGAGTGATCAGAGGACAGGCTCTATTTCAGGTGTCCTCCAGTTAGTTGGCACCTCATTTGCCATCCCCACATGGTTAGCAAACAAGTGACAGCTTTCAAAGGTTTATTTAGCATTACAACATATGTCTGGTGTGGCAGGGGTGGCGCTCCACAGTGGGCACACCATGACGCGGGGAAGAGTGAGGTGCTAAAGCAATGGAGTTAATGTTGGAGGCAGTTTTGATAAATAAGTCATCCATTCATACACAAGCAAGTGTTGATTCCTCACAGCAAGAGGCTGAGGTTTGATGTGAAGGTCAACGCGTTACATCATCATGGAGTTACAGGAACCTGACATGAAAATATTGTGCAGTAATATTTGTTACAGTAAATTATATTTCATCTTTAGAGACTTGCATTTGTTAATGTTGTAGTTGTTCAGATATATTTTTGCATAAGTTTGACTATACAATACAGTAGCAGATGGAAGGATGCAGCTATAGTAGGTGATATAGATGATAATTATTTAGTCAACATACCACATACCACAGTTTGTACCCTTACTTTGGTATGTCCCATATTGAATCATACAGCGCTAAACAAGATAATATATATTTGATTTGTTCCACTTTATGAAAGAAGAAATTCATTGTGAAATCTGTTGATCACTGTTTCCTAGATAACAGGTATTGAATTTGAAGTACTGGTATGACAGAAGAGAGTGAGCCAAAGTGGGGGATATAGGCTACACAGAGTTAACAAGTCAAGGATGAAGTGGGTGATTAGCCACAAACTCTCAGCAGAACCAAACAAAACTTGAAAAGACTGCTCGAACAAAAGTTAGGATTCTCCCCCATGAAAAAAATTGTTTATTATTAATTTTCCATTATTAGATTATATTAGTGCAGGACAAAAATAAATAGATGTGGGCAGTTTCATCCACATTCCTCTTCAGTTTGTGTGTGTGTGTAGATTACATGACAACTGTTTCCAGGAATATTATCATAAATTTCAAGACATAATCTGTAGATTCACGTTAATCACACATATCTTACAGCACAAACGACTGTAAGTTATTGAGTATTTTTGCATCTACAAGCAATTTTTTTTAATTCGAAATTTCAATCCATCAATAAGGAGTTAAGGAAAAAGTTGGAGCCGCAACACAAATTCAGCTCAACAAAAAAAAATTAAAGCACAATGTTGTTCGAAATAATCACCTACAATGTTCATTTTTCATCCTTGCCCTGTCCTTTTGACTTGTCTTCTGCAGCCTTTTGTGCTCGCCTCCGCTTGACGTCCCAGTTGTAGATGCGGGCCATGGTCACCTCCGTGGTGGTGCACTGGTTCCTGCAACACACACACACCATCAGTACAACACACACACACCATCAGTACAACACACACACACCACCAGTACAACACACACACACACACACACCATCAGTACAACACACACACACACACACCATCAGTACAACACACACACACACACACACACCATCAGTACAACACACACACACACACACACCATCAGTACAACACACACACACACACACACCATCAGTACAACACACACACACACACACACACACACACACACACCATCAGTACAACACAACATACTTAATGATCATCCATCTAAATATTACTTTTCAGTCTTTATATACACATGTGCGTGTACATATTGTAAACACACAAACATACATAGTTTCACTTACCTCAAAAAATCTAGATCATGTTCAACCTGGGTTAAGTTCTTTGTGGCATTGCCCAAATTTTTGGAGAGAAGTCCTTCGGCATCTTCTAGCCCGTACTCCAGCATTACATTAGCCTGTCGCCAAGGAAGCAGAGAAAAAAATCAAGTACATGCAGAACAATCTCTATATCTACCATTTTTCCTTTTTTTCATGGAATTCATTAGTACTCGATACTTTTTCATGTTTCAAAAGTAGCTAAGTTTCATACGTCATATCCCGGACAATAACATCTCCATAAACAAAGCAAGGGAAGACTCACGCCCAGCCAGAGACACACTCTGTCGGTGGGGGGGATGTTGGCCTGCATGTACACCTGGTCGGACAGCAGGAAGCGCGTCTCAATGGCCTCTGAGGTATCTTTCCGTGTCTTCATTTCTTTCACAATTGTGTAGAGAACTTTTAATATCAGGTATCTGGGACTTCAACCTGTGGAAATGCAGGGTGGTGTGAGTATAGGCTTGAAATAGTTGTGTATTTTACTATATATAGAGAGAAAAAAGGTAAATTTTGACTTCTAAACATCTCTAATTTTTTCAAGACTTCTTCTTTTTTATAGATTTTGATGTGCTTTATAACAATGATATAAGGAAAAGCTCCTTCGCTTTCTTTTAAGCAGTAAGGTCCCACACAAAAAAAGAATAGAATGCCAAAAACAATAATCAAATTAATGAAGAAGAAAAAACATCAAAATCTATCAGAAAAAATTGCTTCATCCTGAAAATAGTATCTGGGTGCTGAGAAATCAAATAGAGAAAACCATCAAATAAATAATCAAATTAATGAGAAAAAAAAAACATTAAATCTAACAGAAAAAAATTGCTTCATCGTGAAAATAGCTGGGTGCTGAGAAATCAAATAGAAAAAAACATCAAATTTACACATGTTCTCCATACAAATCTGGCATATTCCCCTTTTTGTGGCATTAACCCCTTCACGCCCAGATCTTTCCTTTGCTATATATAAATAGTCTGTCGTTAGCCATAAAATTGCGAAAAGTGACTGAATATACCAAATAAGTTAGTCGACAAGGATACTAAACAGGTCATATCTGTAAAACATTGCTTATATTCACACCATTAGTACAACACACACACACCATCAGTACAAACACACACACACACACACCATTAGTACAACACACACACACACCATTAGTACAACACACACACACACATATACAACACACACACCACCAACCATTAGTACAACACACACACACACACACCATTAGTACAACACACACACACCATCAGTACAACACACACACACACACACACCATTAGTAAAAACACACACACACACACACACCATTATACAACACACACACACACACACCATCAGTACAACACACACACACCACACACCATTAGTACAACACACACACACACACCATCAGTACAACACACACACACACACACCATTAGTACAACACACACACACACCATTGTACAACACACACACACACACACACCATTAGTACAACACACACACACACCATCAGTACAACACACACACACACACACCATTAGTACAACACACACACACACCATTAGTACAACACACACACACACCATCAGTACAACACACACACACACCATTAGTACAACACACACACACACCATTAGTACAACACACACACACACACCATTAGTACAACACACACACACCATCAGTACAACACACACACACACACACCATTAGTACAACACACACACACACACACACCATTAGTACAACACACACACACACCATTAGTACAACACACACACACACCATCAGTACAACACACACACACACACACCATTAGTACAACACACACACACACACACACCATTAGTACAACACACACACACACCATCAGTACAACACACACACACACACACACACCATTAGTACAACACACACACACACCATTAGTACAACACACACACACACACACACCATTAGTACAACACACACACACACACACACACCATCAGTACAACACACACACACACACACACACACCATCAGTACAACACACACACACACACCATCAGTACAACACACACACACACACACCATCAGTACAACACACACACACACACACCATCAGTACAACACACACACACACACACACCATCAGTACAACACACACACACACACAAACCAACAGTACAACACACACACACACACACACCCATCAGTACAACATACACACACACACACACCAACAGTACAACACACACACACACACACACCATCAGTACAACACACACACACACACACACCATCAGTACAACACACACACACACACACACACACACACACACACACACACCATCAGTACAACACAACATACTTAATGATCATCCATCTAAATATTACTTTTCAGTCTTTATATACACATGTGCGTGTACATATTGTAAACACACAAACATACATAGTTTCACTTACCTCAAAAAATCTAGATCATGTTCAACCTGGGTTAAGTTCTTTGTGGCATTGCCCAAATTTTTGGAGAGAAGTCCTTCGGCATCTTCTAGCCCGTACTCCAGCATTACATTAGCCTGTCGCCAAGGAAGCAGAGAAAAAAATCAAGTACATGCAGAACAATCTCTATATCTACCATTTTTCCTTTTTTTCATGGAATTCATTAGTACTCGATACTTTTTCATGTTTCAAAAGTAGCTAAGTTTCATACGTCATATCCCGGACAATAACATCTCCATAAACAAAGCAAGGGAAGACTCACGCCCAGCCAGAGACACACTCTGTCGGTGGGGGGGATGTTGGCCTGCATGTACACCTGGTCGGACAGCAGGAAGCGCGTCTCAATGGCCTCTGAGGTATCTTTCCGTGTCTTCATTTCTTTCACAATTTGTAGAGAACTTTTAATATCAGGTATCTGGGACTTCAACCTGTGGAAATGCAGGGTGGTGTGAGTATAGGCTTGAAATAGTTGTGTATTTTACTATATATAGAGAGAAAAAAGGTAAATTTTGACTTCTAAACATCTCTAATTTTTTCAAGACTTCTTCTTTTTTATAGATTTTGATGTGCTTTATAACAATGATATAAGGAAAAGCTCCTTCGCTTTCTTTTAAGCAGTAAGGTCCCACACAAAAAAAGAATAGAATGCCAAAAACAATAATCAAATTAATGAAGAAGAAAAAACATCAAAATCTATCAGAAAAAATTGCTTCATCCTGAAAATAGTATCTGGGTGCTGAGAAATCAAATAGAGAAAAACCATCAAATAAATAATCAAATTAATGAGAAAAAAACACATTAAATCTAACAGAAAAAAATTGCTTCATCGTGAAAATAGCTGGGTGCTGAGAAATCAAATAGAAAAAAACATCAAATTTACACATGTTCTCCATACAAATCTGGCATATTCCCCTTTATGTGGCATTAACCCCTTCACGCCCAGATCTTTCCTTTGCTATATATAAATAGTCTGTCGTTAGCCATAAAATTGCGAAAAGTGACTGAATATACCAAATAAGTTAGTCGACAAGGATACTAAACAGGTCATATCTGTAAAACATTGCTTATATTCACTCAAAATTGTCTAATGGTACCCAAATTACAATGAAAATTACGTTCTGGACTACTACTACTACTACTATTATAACAACTACTACTACTACTATTATAACAACAACTACTACTACTACTATAACAACAACTACTACTACTACTACTACTATTACTACTACCACTACTACTATAACAACAACAACTACTACTACTACTACTACTACTACTACCACTACTACTATAACAACAACTACTACTACTACTACTACAACTACTACAACTACTACTACCACTACTACTACTACTACTACTACCACTACTCAAGGGGTTAAGTCAATCAATCTCCATACCAATAATAATGAGTCTCACTTTTTTCTCCGGGCCTGAAGGTGGACCTCCATGAACTTGTATTTGTTGAGCTGTTCGTCCAGCCGCTTGATGACCTCCTGGGCGCTGGCGTTGTCCTCCTTGGCCATGTACGTGTCCACATCCTCCTGAAGGGACAACACAGACATTCAGAACAGTCATAAGAACATAAGAAAATAAGGAAACTACAAGAGGCCGTGAGACCTACACGAGGTAGTTCCTGTTACTTAACACTACCTACATCCACCTTTCATCCCCATCCATGAATTTATCTAGCCTCCTTTTAAAGCTCTCAAATGACTCCGCACTAACTACCTGTCTACTGAGTCCATTCCAATCATTCACCACCCTATTTGTGAACCAGTTTTTCCCTATTCCTTTTTTATATTACCCTTTTCCAGCTTGAATCCGTTACTTCTTGTTCTACCCTGGTTAATAGCCGTAAGATCTTTTCCTACCTATCCTTTTTTAATCTGATTTTGAATCCGATATTAAGTCATGCAGGATGTGAAGGCTCTGTGGGTGAGTATCAAGCCGAGATACCATACACTTGCACCTCACACTAACAATGAATTCCTTTCTATGCTTTGAGTTGGTGGTCTAACAAAGCAGCAACTGTGGGGAATGACAGTGTGTGTAGTCCCTCTGACCATTGGTTGATGTTTACCTTGAACGGCTAGAGTTAAGACTAATATCTGCTAATTGGCATTATTATAATTCATTTATGTACTTTTATTTTCGCATTTAATTCTATACCACCTGTATAGGCTCCGTCACATGAGGGCTTAGATGGATGACACAGCATCTTTCAAGTGTTTCCACTGATAAAATTATTGTTTTTCGGCAAAACCACTTTTTATACTTTATTGGGTCCTACCTCAAGGGGCTTGTCTCCCCCTCCTATCTTAGGAGCTTTGACGCAAGGTTTTGTTTTGTTAAATGATATAGTAATAATGGACGAGAGTTTCACGTTCGTTTTCAGAGACACCAACTATTTTTTCTTGACCTACAATAGGTGCTTGTTCTAATGGTGCTAGTTTTATTTTGCGCAAACCAAAAACAAAAAAACAAAAAAAATGAAGAAAAAAAAATGAAACCTAACCTAACCTAGCCTAGCCTAGCCTAATCTAACCTTACCTTACAGGTTTTAAAGAAACCTAACCTAACCTTAACCACAAAATATATATAATTTTTTTTTTTTTTTTTGGTTTGCGCAAAATAAACCTAGCACCATTAGAACAAGCACCTATTGTAGGCCAAGAAAAAATAGTTGGTGTCTCTGAAAACGACCGTGAAACTCTCGTCCATTATAACCAATGATATTCATATATATTGATGTTATTTATTGATCTTATTTTCTCCACAAAAATGCTTATTCAGGGTAGCCTGGGTAGGGCTCCCTTGCAAAAGAAAAGTAAAAACAAAAAGGTGACTTTGCCGAAATACAAATATCAGGTTATTTGATAACACAGCAAAGTATATCTTGTAAAAAAGTCGTTAAAAAAAAAAAAAAAAAAATTGCGGGATGCTGGGAAACCAAAATTTACATGTTTATCCAGTTATAGCATACAGGACATGACCTGTACTCGTCTTGACCTGTTTCCTTATATACATTCATCGTGTGTGAGTGTGTGTGCATGTGAGTGTGTGCGTGAGTGTGTGTGTAGGAAGCATGGTGTGGCGAGGGGCGAGGCATGACAGGTGCAAACACACACACACACCCTGGTCAAATTACACCTTCCTGCCCCGCCCCGCCCCGCCCCATAATACTACAGCCCCTAAACCTCCCTCCCTCCCCGCCTCACCACAAACTGGGCCTCGGGGATGCCCATATAGCTCTTCGTCTCGGCGAGGGGCTTGTCTGCGTCGCCGGCCATACTTGTTGTTGTTGATGTTGTGAGCCTTGCGGTGGGTGACTCAGGCCTCCTCAAAAGGCTCTCAATATAGCTATAATACACTATTTCACCCCATCAATTCATCATTTAGTTAATTATTCAGTTCGTGTGTTCGTAAAGTAGCCGCCGGCCTGATGTATGAAGGAAGATATTTTTGGAAAACGAGCATGTCATGTTATTCTATATTTTTTGTGTTTTTAGGGATTCATATACATATTTTGTGGTTAATATTTATATTCCTTTATTCTTTGAGGCATATGATTGATATATTACATCTTGTTTATACATTTTTTCAGATTCACTCAATATCTTATATTCATGAATGCATAATCAGTGTGACAATCATCCAAGAAATATTATATTGATTATTTGACTTGCATAGTGGTTATCTTTTTACTGTATTTTGATAATGAAAGTGCGAGACTCTAATGAATGTTAAAAATAATATGTTCGTAGAGTGCCCTGTGTGTTTACTGTTTACCGCGGCCCGCCCTGCATTTTCAGAATTCTCAACTTTGCGTTATGGCGTTGCGGAGGGCCGTGACACGCCTCTCCTCCCGCCGGATACTGGCGGCGTGCCTCCCTGACAGTGGTGTGTGGCGCTGGCACTCCACCACGGGCATGTGTCTGGAGTACAGGGAGAGCGGCGACCCCGAGAAGGTGGTGGTGGTGCGAGAGACCACCCTCCCGGCGCCATCGGGGGACCAGGTGAGGGGGGGACAGACCTGACAGGCTGTATATGTAGTCATCATGTTAGCCTTGTATCTTAATATTGGTAAATATGCAGTTTCAGCCAGTATTCCCTATTGACCAATACTCTCTTGACATAACCGGTGGGGCATATGAGTTTTTGTATTTTTCTAATTCCATCAACTAGGTAGTGTTGTACATTCCACCTTGCTTTTTTTTTTCTTTTTTTTTTTATTTATGTTGGAGTCTATAGCGCCTGTAGGCTTATAGAAAGTTGTGATGTTGGTTGATCTCGCCCGTTAGGGGCGCAGGCTGGATTTTTATAGTGACACCTGTGGTCTTAGGTGAAGATCCCGTTTTCTGTGGTGTTCGGATCTTCAGTTTAGGCTCATGCTGCCCCTGGAGTTCCTCCGTCGCACTCGCAATCAGAGAACAGTTTATAGATGCATGCGGGTTTCGGTATTATTCCAGATGAACACCGAATTCACTTTGGTGGACGAAACTATTTTTTCCTGGTGAGTTTTGAATGAATCTGCTAACCGTTTCTGTCGCATTTTTATATATATATATATATATATATATATATATATATATATATATATATATATATATATAATATATATATATATATATATATAATATATATATATATATATAGGTAAAGGTTAGGTTAGCTTAGTTATAAATTAGGTTAGGTTAGGTATAGACTGGTGGGCGCCGGTAATCAAAAAGTTAACTTCGTTAACCGTTAATCTGTTATCCAAAAAATTAACTTCGATAACCGTTAATCAGTTAATTCTTTAAAAATGTAACGGAAGTTATCGATAAACCATTAACGTTAATTTTTATTCTAGAAAAAAAAAAATCAGTTTTTGCTCTAAAACCACCTAAAAACACCTTTGAAAAGTGCCAAAACTATAAAATCAGCCTTTATGGTTTTTTTTAAGGGCTTTAGAACCCAAAAAATATAGGTTTTTTCTATAGAGTTAAAAAAAAAGGCAGATTTTAGTTTTAACTTTAAAAAAACCTAAAAAAAACAGATTTCATAGTTTTGGCCTTGTTTTAGGTTTTTAAAGGCTTTTAGAGCCAGAAAAGGGTGAAAAAAAACTTAAACGAAACACAATATTAGTATTAAACTAAAAAAAAATATTGATAAAGTGGCCGAAAGAAATAAAAAAAAAAAAAAAAGGATAAGCACGATATATACATAATTAAATTTTTCCTCTTCTTCTCGTTCTACATTTTGTTCATGAGCGCTCCACTGCAGCACTGGAAGGGATGGCTGTGTTGAACTTGATGAACAAGTCCACCAACACTTGCTCCCGGCTCCCGGTTAGCGGACTTGAGTTAACGGAAGTTAAATGTAACGGAAGTTAATTAGTCCGATAATGATTTCCAAAGTTAACTTAAAAGTTAAATCGTTAACGAAAATGTTAACTTCGTTAATTAACGATTAACGGTTTGGTGCCCACCTTTGGGTATAGATTAGGTTCGGTTAGGTTTGATATAGGTTATGTTAGGTAAAGGTTAAGTTAGGTTAGGTATATGTTCGGTTAGGTAGGTTAAAAAAAAAATTGTCATTTTTGTTGGAAAAAAAAAGAAAAAAAAAGTGATTTGCGACAGAAACGGTTAGCAGATTCATTCAAAACACATCAAAACTCACCAGAAAAAAATAGTTTCATTCACCAAAGGAAGTTCGGTGTTCATCTGGAAATTTACCCGGGTTTCTTCAGCCACTCGACGATGGATTTGACAGTTGCTCCTTGGTGGGACTTGAACTCGGGACCTTCTGCTCCCATACCAGGCTCTTGAAAGAGTTGCCCCCGGCAGGATTTGAACTCAGGACATCGGTCTGCGGATGATATGTTGTGGAGAGTGGTGTGCGCGTGGTGACCGAATTAGCTTTTTTTTCTATCGTTCACTAGTTTTTTTCCACTAAGTTCACTCATTTTCTATTCACTTTCTTTAACTTTCTTTAAACTTTCTCACTAATTTCACTCATTTTCTATTTCTTCTTTTGTTTCTCACTTCTAACTTTCTTTAAATTTTCTCACTAAGTTCACTCAATTTTCTATTTCACTTTCTCTAACATTATTTAAAGTTTCTAACTGTTTTCACACATTTTCTTTCACTTTCTCTAACTTTCATTAAATTTTCTCACATTTTCTTTCACTCTAACTTTCATTAAATTTTCTCACATTTTCTTTCACTTTCTCTAACTTTCATTAAATTTTCTCACATTTTCCTTCACTTTCTCTAACTTTCATTAAATTTTCTCACATTTTCTTTCACTTTCTCTAACTTTCATTAAATTTTCTCACATTTTCTTTCACTTTCTTTAACTTTCATTAAATTTTCTCACATTTTCTTTCACTCTAACTTTCATTAAATTTTCTCACATTTTCTTTCACTTTCTCTAACTTTCATTAAATTTTCTCACATTTTCTTTCACTTTCTCTAATTTTCATTACATTTTCTCACATTTTCTTTCACTTTCTCTAACTTTCATTACATTTTCTCACGTTTTCCTTCACTTTCTCTAACTTTATTAAAAATTTCTGACTATTTTCACACATTTTCTATTTCACTTTCTCTAACTTATTAAACTTTCTCACTATTTTCACACATTTTCTATCACTTTCTCTAAACTTTCTCACTATTTTCACACATTTTCTATTTCCTTTTCTCTTAACTTTCTTTAAACTTTCTCATTAATTTCACTCATTTTCCAATTCACTATCTTTTTTCATAACAAAGAAATTACAGTTTGCAGTTTTATCATATTAATTTTGCAAACTTGCATAGGTAATTATTATGCATATCAATATTTTCAAACACTTATTTTTTCACTCCTAGGTCATCTTGCCATTCCCCATTGGCGCCCCTGTGTGAAAATAGTGAGAAAATTTAATGAAAGTTAGAGAAAGTGAAAGAAAATGTGAGAAAATTTAATGAGTTAGAGAAAGTGAAAGAAAATGTGTGAAAACAGTCAGAAACTTTAAATAATGTTAGAGAAAGTGAAATAGAAAATTGAGTGAACTTAGTGAGGAAATTTAAAGAAAGTTAGAGAAATTGAAATAGAAAGTAAGTGAAAATAGTGAGAAATTTTAAAGAAACCTCCCACCCGTTCTCGTTTTGAGTTGGGTTATGGTTAAGCTTAGGATAGGTTGGCTTATTTAGGTTAGGTTAGCACGTTTAACCCCTTCACGCCCAGATCTTTCCTTTGCTATAAAAAATTGTGTGTTTTCGAGCCATATAATTACGAAAAGTAACTGAATACCCAATATTAGTTAGTTGACAAGGATACTAAACAGGTCATATCTATAAACAAAATGCATATATTCACTAAAAATTGTCTAATGGTACCCAAATTACAATGGAAATTACGTTCTGGGTCTCAAAGGGTTAATTAATGGCGGCCATCCAGTGTTACACACTCCTCATCGTACAGGAAAAAGTCATGATTATACTGACACACATCCTTCTGGAAAGATGTCATTCATTGGGGATGCAAGTTCAATGGCAAAGAGTGGAACTGTGGAAGGTGAATATCAGGGAAATATCAGAGGAAAGATAGAGAAAGAAATTAAAAGACAGAATAAGAGAAGACAACAAGCTAAAAACCCAGACAGCAAGAAGAGAAACATCAGGGAGTGCCGATAAAAAAGGCCAGACTCCCGACCCACAACTGAACAGAACTGAACAGAGCCCTTCCTCAGGTCAAGCGGGAGACCAGGATGACATGTGAGAACGAGACATAGATACAGAGTGCCGAGATAGGTGTCCACTCAGCTGTGTCTGTCGGGAAGGTGAAAGTCGTGAAATGAAGAGAAGGTGAGAGGGGCGATGTCTGATAGCCGACAGACAGACGAGATTTGAGATAGACGTAGGTAGATACATGGTACAGTTTAACCCAAGGTAAGCGTGTAGTTGATGACATCTCTCTCAAATGAAAAAGACTTGATATAATTGCAGTGTAAACATCTGTATTTCAGGTGGTGATAAAGATGCTAGCCGCCCCAGTCAACCCAGCAGATATCAACACCATCCAAGGGGTGTATGCAGTGCGGCCGCCACTTCCCTCCGTCCCCGGCAACGAGGGTGTTGGGGAGGTGGTGGCCGTGGGGGAGGGGTGTGCGGGGGCGCTGCAGCCGGGCGACTGGGTCATTCCACGCGTCAATGCTCTGGGCACCTGGCGGACACACCTCATCGCACCACACACGGATCTCATCAAGGTTCTTATGTTGATGCAACCAGCAACAGAGCTGTGCTGATGATATTTTTTATATAGTAAGGTTGATACATTTAGGTGTATTTCATAGTATTGATGATGATTTTTCTGTATTGATTCATTAATGATGTCTTTGAACTTATGATTTTTTTATTTTTTTTTCTACTGCTTATGCAGCAGCATCACATATACAGGCACAGTGTAATCAAGATATACCATATTTTACGGCTTATAAGACGCACTTTTTCTCCTAAAAAATACTCATGCGTCTTCCAAGACGAATGTTGTAGGAGGGTTGCTTAGGTAGCTATTCAATTCAGCCTCTTATATGATGTAACCTCAGTACTTATCTGTTACAAGTATTTTGAATACCATAAGACATTCAAATAAACTAATCTGTCCTCACGCTTTGACGTTTACGAAGGTACCGGCGGGAGCCGTTCCGCCTCGGCAGATTGGCGCCAACAGCCATTCTGTGTATAAGGAACTTTATTACATTACATAAAAGTTTGTACACCCATGTACATGCAGCCATCGCAAATACTACACGCATACAGGAAAATTAAAACAATACGTGGCGAGGCACAGGAGGCAGGCAACGTATTGAGGCACGGGAGAACGTGAGAGGTGTTTACACTCAGGACGACAAAGCCAGACTGCCAGACTGATCGGCACGCAGCTGCACATCGCCTCGGTGGGCTTTGTTTTCACTCCTGCCGTCAGCCCTGCGTGTACAGGATCAACCAGCCAACCTGTAGCATTGACCACCAGGCTGTCGCACGTATCACAAGTTCTTTTCAGTCCTGGAAATTATCACCCATGGCGAATTCATCAAAACCATTTACTTATACCATCACATACAAGCTAGAAAATAAAAATGGCTGATGAGCAGTGCTGAATGAAGATAATGAATAGTAAGTGTGTTCTTGTGTGAAAATGACTTTGAAATGAAAAAATTTTGGTGGTCTGTTTTTTTGTTTGTTTTTTCCTTAGAAATTTCTTTCCAAAATCAGGGTGCGTCTTCCAAGATGCAGCGTCTTATAAGCAGTAATATGCGGTAATACATTTTTACTGGAAAACACCAAATTTTTGTTATGCACCACATAGCACATATGTAAACAGAGGTGCCACCTTTTTCTTTCAAGCTCTGTTCTCTTTGGAAAGAAAATAAAAATTCATAAGAAAAAAGATGAGTTATGCAAAGATTGAAAGTGCACGGAGTACTGCAATTTTTTTTATTGTAGGATCACATTGGGAGTTAATGCTACTCATTGTTTATTACTGTCATTACTGTAATACATATGAATTTATTTTGGCGAGGGAAAGCTAATGCACTCTGTCACTTTCCAGGTTTCCTCTGATGCTGACCTGGTAACGGCCGCCACAATTGCCGTCAACCCAGGAACAGCCTACAGGATGCTGAAAGACTTTGTTCCTGTCAGTTCAGGCGACACTGTCATACAGAATGGAGCAAACTCTGCCGTGGGTCAAGCAGTGATTCAGGTAGGTCAGACCACTTCATAATAGATAATGACGAATATAGATCATCTCATCTCATATAGATGAAATTGATTATAATTATCCTGCGGCAGTCAGCAATGAAAGGGATGTTAATGGTGAGGTATGACTGTAGTACTGTAATGACTGTATGACTGTAGTACCTATGTTCTCTCTAGAGTGTGACAAGCATTTGAGTCAACATGCAAATGTGAGTAGGAAGAGATGAGGATATGATTACACAAAACAAAATCTAGGTTATTGGGAAATAAATTATTCACATAAACTGACATTTTTTGTAATAAATGGGTGTTCCCATATATATCAGCCAGTCACTGTCTCTCATGGTGTGATGTCTCATGCCCAGGCCATGCTCTCTCCTATCTCGCTTTCTAATCCAGTCCCTTCCTGAAAGTATTCCTGCAGTGAGTTATTGAATGATCCACATGCTAGAAAACAAGAAGAGTATAAAGACAGTATTAACCCCTTGAGACCCAGAACGTAATTTCCATTGTAATATGGTTACCATTAGACTATTTTTTGTGAATATAAGCAATATTTTATAGATATGACCTGTTTAGTATCCTTGTTGACTAACTTATTTGATATATTAAGTTACTTTTCATAATTTTATGGCTAACGACAGACTATTTTATATTGCAAAGGAAAGATCTGGGCGTGAAGGGTTTAAGAAGCAGAATGACAGACCAACGGGATGAATGGTTGCCGTTGTTTACATTCACTTACATTTATTGCCATGCGTATTTTTTTTTGTGTTCCCACCCATGTCAGTTCCTCATGCGCTTTCATGCACTTTCCAGATTGCAGCGGCCTCTGGCATCAACACTGTCAATGTTGTGCGCAGCCGTCCAAACATTGATGAGCTCAAGGACTACTTGACGAGGTTGGGAGCCACTGTGGTAGTGACGGAGGAGGAACTTAGGTAAGTAGTGCAATGAATTACAAGGTAGAATTCAAATCGTTGATAATTTGTGTATCTCAGTATCCGAGCATCTCGGGAGAAGGCGTGTTTAGACGAAAGTTTTGCCACAACAGCTTGTCTGTATCATTTTTGTCTCTATTGTTTTGTATATTTTCAGAAAGAGTCAGCAGGTCAAGGTGCTGCCACCTCCACACTTGGCCTTGAACTGTGTGAGTGGTCGCAGCGGCACTGAAATATTGCGGCAGCTGGCACAGGGAGGCGTCATGGTGACCTACGGCGGCATGTCCAGACAAGTAATGCTCTCCTTCATTTGTCTTAAAACATGAACAAATCAAAGCTCAACCATTTACTGGAGAATTTGCTTAAAAACTTGCCTTAGAGAATAAGAGTAAATATGGAATCACTGGATGATTTTGAATCATGAAGATTTGTACAAAATATGATGTATAAGGATAAGTTACATAGAAGGCCTGCTTTTTGAGCTACAAGAGAAAAATGTTCATATTATCTGTTGAATGCTTTCTCCCTTGAAAAGTTTCAGGGAACAGATCTTTTATAAGTTTAATTATTTGTGGAATCATATTTTGTATTAATCATGTTCGGCAGCCTGTGATTGGGCCGGTGGGATCCCTGATCTTCCACGACGTCACGCTGCGGGGTTTCTGGATGACCCGATGGAATAACGAACACACTAATGATCCTCAACGACAACAGATGCTGGACGACCTGTTTGAGCTGGCACAGAGCGGCAAGCTGAAGCCGCCCGACCACACACTTGTTCCCTTCACTGATTACATAACTGCCCTTCAGAATGCCATGCCCAAAGCAGGTATGTTGGGGAAAAAGCAGATTCTTCTCTTTTAGTTACACCCAGAAAATGTTTAGCTGATTTAGCGTGGTCTATGTAAACATTAGAAATGACTAGTGTTTAAGGAAAAGGTCATTTTGACTTTAGCTCCTGTGATAGAAGTGGTTGCTCGAGATTGCCTATCTCACCATGATAATAAACAAACTAGGTTTTATTCAAAAAAGTTTATTTCACAATCATTGTATTTTCCCTTCCACATGTTTGAGTGAAGAACCAAAGGTTTTCAAACTAATCTACAAATATTTAAAACTGTACACGGCCCCTAGGTCATACATACTTTGAGTAGGCTGACCACTCTGGTAAGAAATTAATGACTAGTGAACACAATGTTAATAATAACAAACCTGTCACATGCTCAACATTCCCTATGATTCAGTATCACCTTCATCTAGAAAAATGACATGAATATAGCCTTTCATTAATGCCAAAGTATAACACTCGCCTGAACTGCCACCACCTCATTTGACACTCGCGCCCCTCGAGGGAGTCCCGGCAAGCAACGGCCACACGTTACATTTGCAGCAAACACTAGTTTAGAATAACTGGTCTAGAGCGAGTTGTGTTTTTCTACTTATTTGTGTCCTAGCATAAGGGGAAAAACTTAAAAGGCAGAACTAATATAAAATTAATGAAGTCCTGAGAATTCAACATATAAAGTTTTGCCTTTAAGCAGTCTCCAAAATGCAACTGTATGTATGTATCATAAATATGAAAATGCTATCTTTACACATCACAGTTATTTCAGTTAAAAAAACATCCATGACAACATTCTCAACTCCTTATGCTACAACTTACATTTTAGTGCCTTGGTATAACAAGCATTTTTGTATCAAAATACATTGTTGGGCACAAGTACCTAACATGAGTCTTTTCAATCGCTACTTTCTGCATCCTACATAGTCCTACCTCTAAAGGGTCTTGTGATAATGTGACTTAATTTGTATCAAAATATTTCATGTAGTTTGTGAATTAATCATTCTTTCCTGACTGTGCCCTCTATCATTATGCACTACTGTTGTGTTGTGTACTGGAACAAATTTGGGTGAAGGTTTAAGGCAGAGACTGGCAGATGTCCCCAAGATACTGATAATTCACCTCATGGCCCTCCTCCTCCCGCCTGATCAATAAGTAGTTATGTCACCTTGATTCCACTCTCCACCATGGACAGAATGAGGAGCACACCTTCCTATAACTAGTCACTTCACATGTCGATGTATAATAAATTAAATCAAAATATTGTATTGGGGAATGTATCAGAAACTGTACAAAGTAATAATCCAAGGAGACACCAAAGTCACTGTAAAATAGGATACCACGATTAGTATGTCATGATACGTCACAGACATGATCTTAACGTAACACCAGATGTGTTCTTGTCACACGAGAATGCCATTTGTAAGAATATCGGGTTCATTTCTTCATTATTGGTGTCTACAACCCTGCAGAATGATGGCAAAGAGTCTGTTACATGATTATTACTGTACAGCAGCATTAGGTTTCCCTTTCAATGACACCAATGTAATACAAAAAATTTGCTCTCGGATCAAATTCTGTTATTTACCTTACCCAAATACAGAAATCACCCTTTACTTATCTGCACTAAACATTCTAGATTGAAGGACAATGCTAGGCCATAATGGGGGATCCACTCAGCTGCATAAAATCAATCATAAATGAGTAAACTCCTACAGGCCACACGTGCCGGCACTATGATCAAGAAATGTCATGTCGTAAATAAGAGAGGAGAGAATGAATGAAAATTATGCTGGTGTTCGACATGAGAAAATTAGTGTTAATGAAATAATCCTTTGTCCAGCGAAGATATGAAAGGCATAAGTTGTGCATCGCTGAACAGCAGGAAAATAAAATATCAAATGGGAAAATAACCTTGAGCCAAGAATAATGAGTTGTGTTTGGGTGGATGATGATAATGATGATCAGGAACAATGTATAATGGGTTGTGTGCGTCTTGGTGATGATGACGATGATCAAGACAGAAGTGGCAAAGGTGGAGCCAAGGAAGGAGTGTAATTAACATTATCACGGTGACTAGGAATGGACCGTCAGTTCATGTAACCCACCGCCAAAAGTCCATCTCATTGCATTCTCTTGCCTACAATGCCATCATTCTGCAGGTTTTGTAGCTCATTATTGTCAACTATGGAAAGGTAATAATGACAACAGGAACTACCAAGTGTAGGTCTTGTGGCCTCTTGTAGCTTCCTTATTTTCTTATGTAAGTCACTTTCTCCCTCTGGCTGTGCTTGTCTTGAGGAAAGGCATCCACTCATCCCCAGGCAAACACTGCAAACACTAATGTAAATAAATGTAACTATGTCAAGTCAATTTCATCTGTGCAAAATATAGTTCTATGTATTAGAGCAGTGAATAAAGATGGTTGATTTCAAACGGATTCATTCTTATTTTGCAGTGATGCTTTCTATTAACCATTTAAACGTTAACCCACGAACCTATTTCAGACATTTTCACCGATAATGTTCTGCTTCACATTCATAAAGTTTCCTCACAGAACAAAGCACACTCACCACAACAACGCAACACTTCATGACATACTGGAGGCATCACACACACACACACACACACACCACCACCTTGCTATTCACAGGACTTTTGGTTTCCCTTGGTTTTCCTCTAGTCATTCGGTCTTCTCCTCTTTCTTCTCCGCATTGACGTTTTGAACTTTGAGGCGCCGTGAGAACTCTTGCTGGTACTGCTGTTTCCACTCTATCTTTGGTGCTGATCGCTTCAACCCGCCATCCCTGTAAAAGATTAAATTGTTTGACTCAAAACTTGTCGGCAGTCTCCTCGTTAATGCAAAACGCACTACACCTATACCTCGTTTAACGCAACTCCTCTTTACAAAAAATGTATATTATTTGATGCATGAACATTTTAAAGTTGCATGCAAAATTATTTTTAAATTTTAAGAAATCAATGGAAAAATTATGATTAGATGGACACATTTTTCGCTGAACGCACAATTTTCCAGGAACGTAATTTGAACGTTAAACGAGGTATAGATTTAGTATAGTAAACCCTCTCTAATTCGAATCCGTATGATTCGAACATCGGATAATTCGACCTGTTTCAGGCCAAGTACAAATTTTTCAACAACTTTCCATAATCAAAACTGAAGTTCGAATTTTCAGTTTTCTGCAGCATCTTCCACCTCCTCTGTGCCATCCACTTCGTCAGCCAGCCTCCACATCGCCTCCAACACATTAAACACCTCAAGCACTGAAGATTACCTTACATATTCTCAGTGATACCTGCCAGGGCTGCGTTGAGTAGCGGTCAGTAGATTGAATTATAGAGGGTTTACCGTACTACAGGGTTGGTCATGAATAAATGAGGGCATGGATCAGACTGCTATTAAAGGACCTTATTCCCAGCACTTTCTGCGGTTACTGAATGTTGTATTTGAGTGAGGGTGGAGATGAAGTAATCATGGATCATGTCTACGTGTGACAATGTGTTTAGAAGGATTCAACCAAAACTCATATGCAGTGTTGCTGCAACATGGCAATTAGCATAGGTACTCCCAGCAGCACTACTCACCACACTAGGTCCACGAGCCCTCCTTGACGGGCTATTTCCGCCTTGACACGGTTGGCAAAGTCAATGGAGGACTCCCCTTCTCTCCTGGTCATGGGCGGCAGATACCACACGTCACACACAATGGCCCAAGACGTCATCATCATGTAGATGTAACTCACCATGGACTCTCTCGAAGAATTCCAGAACGCATCTCCAAACCTCGGATCATACTAGAGAAAAGTATGATGAGAATTAAAATGGATGAAATCATCATATATACAGTTTGAATTCTAAATCTTGTACAAGTGAGCTTTATGCCAAATATCCAACTTGGCTACCAAAGTAAAATATTTCTGCGTATAAACATACATATTTGGTTAAAAGTGACGGTATATTCAGCATTACAAATCTTGGCAATATTCTCTTTCTGTCTTTAGCTGCCTCCTGGAGCACTGAAAGCTTTGTATTTTCTCTGTACAGTGATAACAAATGTCAGAAAATAAATTTTCTGAAGGGTGGTGAATAAATTTAAAGTTATGTGAGAAGGAAGCTCGTATCAAAATCTGAGAAAACTAAAGTGATGGTTTTCATTAGAAGGAAAATTCGAGGTACTGCTGGGTAGGGAAAGAATGGAGGTAGTAAAATAGGTGGAATATTAGGGGGGCAGAGTTATATAAACAAAAAGGACTAGGAAAATTAAGAGAGTAGGCTATAAAGGGTCCCCATATTATATGAATCAATGCTTAACGAGCCGATATAATGTTACCACCCAGAGTACTTTAAGACTTGGACCCCATTAACCTTGATAGCAACAGGATAGATGATTCCTCCCACTTCAAATGTCCCTTTCTTGAACTGCATGACGGAGGTGTTGTTGATGCAGGTGCCCTCGGGGAAGATGAGGATGGGCAGCTTGTCCGGGTCCTCCACGTGGTCCCTCAGGCGCCGCGCCACCGCAAACCGATCCTTCGACTCCGACCTCTCAAACCATATGTGCGCCGACGCTCGAGACAGAGCTCGCTGAAAGATGCCTAAAAATCCTCCGTGGCGCTGACCAACCTGAAACGTAACACTGTGTGAGGGTTGTCCTATAACCTCTATTGAATGATGTGACAAGTATTGAAATTGCCAAAAAATATATAAAGTACAATATATATATAAACAAATTATATCAATATTGCCATTATAGTCTCAAGAACCTAGTCTGAAATTTTCTTTTTATCCCCACCCTGACATAAGCAAGCAAGACAAAAAGCCAAAGCTGACAACACTGTCAAGACACTGACAAAAATTTTGATTGTGGTGAAACAGTGACAAGCGTGAGTTCACATATAAGAAACTGAACCTTAATGTTTCACTTTAATAGTTTGCTTCCAATGACAGGCTGAGGAGACAGAGGACACAAAAGTTCATAGTGCAAAGAAGGCACATACCATGTCATAAGTATTGTCACATGCCAGCACCAAAACATCGATGGGCGTGGTGTGGTTGGCGACACAAATACCCCGGCGCGGCACATTCTCCTGGTTGTGGTAGGTACAAACCAGCGACAGAGCTCCACTGAGTAAGTCAAAGCAGAACACGGACACACTGCCGTTGAGGCGATGCTTCAGTTTGCTCTCGGGCAGACACCCCACGATGTATGTACACACTACCATGACAAGCATCTGCAAGACAACAGATCCCGACCTCTAAAGACATCACACCACATGTACTGAAAAGCCACAATGGCACCACATAGATGATACGCACTGACTGACTCCAAACACTTGTATAACTTTGGGGAGGCGGTAGCGGAGTGGTTAGCGTCTCCGACTGGCGTTCTCGGTGACCCGAGATCGATCCCCTAAGAAAACCAAAACCTTTCTGCACCGTCGAGTGGCCTAAGAACACCCACATGCCCTGCCCATCAACTCTACCTTTGATTGCGAGTGCATCGGAGGACACAGGGGGGCGGCATGAGCCTCTAATCACAGGCGTCACTATAAAATTCCTGCCTGCGCCACCACGGGCGAGGACCAACCATCACAGCCCTCAAGTGAACCTCCAGAGACAACCATCCGAGCCCTGGGTCACCACTGCCTACAGACGCTATAGGCACAAATGTAAAAAAAAAAATATAAAAAAATAACTGCACACAAATTCAAGAAGGTAAGTTCATGAATTACGCTAGTGTCTATAACATACACCATGATTTCAGTTGGGATGTTATCTGGATAATCTTTAGGACAGTTACAGTATAGATACATAATCAGCAAGCAGGTATGCAGTTATTTACACCAAACTGATGATTATGCATTATGTTAATCAACTTTTAAGGCTTATTACTGAGAAAGTAATAAATATGCAAGTATAAGAGTGGGACTGTAAATGTTGTCCAAATGGTTTAGAAATGAGGATTCTACAGAACAACAGACAAGGCCATAAGAGAGCCATAAAACCCACATACAGAGACACAACAAACTTTCACCAGCATCTTAATAATAAACAAATTTCAACAAAACTATGCAGAGAAACTAAAAGCATGAAAAAGAGCGTTGCATCCCTACTTCAGTGAACAGGCAAGGCAAGGCTCCCGACGAAACAATCGCGTTTAAACTTCGATGAAATTTGTCAACTAACGAAGGAGTAACAGTTGTCACAGGCCAGCACCACACAGTCGACCGGGGTGGTGTGGTTGGCAACACAAATCCCGTCTGACCGAGGCATGTTGCGGCTGTTGTGATACGCGATGACGCCACTAAAAGCGCGATTTAAGATTCTAAAGGAAGTTATAAAGACGAATCGGCACAGCTTGCGTTTGGCCGGCCCATCTGGAAACATGCCAACTAACAGGGTCGAAGTGGTCAGCTGCACCATCTACAAAAGTGAGGGCGAATTTGTTATAGTTAAAATATTGCATCCTATCTATTACCTATTTGATTTCTAACACTCAATTATAATGCGAGGTTAAATCTAGACCAAGATGATAATGATCTGATCTAATACGTCCTTCCAATATTATTCATCTCAAGGTTTTCCAAGATCCTCCACGTAATGACTCTATAGAGATATACAAAAATGCCCCACTTCTCTCTTCCTTTATCTCATATTTTACCTCTAGATTTTTCCTCCCACGATAAAAGCGGTATCTCCTTTCTTAACATAACATTATGCTTGAAGGTCAGCTTGTTATCAGTTCGTGTAGATTGCTGCCGTGGTGACTATCTGAACACAATGATTGACTTGGTGGGATTGATGGGCAGATCCCTTGAGCCAGGAAAAGTTATCATCTAGTAACCAGCTAAGATGCTGCCAAATAAACATGGTGGGCGAGCAAATGCACCGCTCACTGTGCCGCAAATTAGCTTTGAAATAGATAGATGTCTATATAAAAAAGATAATTTTGATAATCAGAT
This sequence comes from Chionoecetes opilio, assembly GCA_016584305.1. NCBI lineage: Eukaryota > Metazoa > Arthropoda > Malacostraca > Decapoda > Majidae > Chionoecetes > Chionoecetes opilio. The sequence continues at coordinate 283,480 of JACEEZ010015694.1, forward strand.
AGATAAACTAGATCAGTATTTCCCAACCTGGGGGGAAATTTCAGGATTCTAAGGGGGAAATTTATCCTGAGGGGCATCTAAATTACTAGCATTTAGTCGACAGAAAAAAAAGTCTTAGAATACGGCTATTGAGTTTTCGTCAAGTATATATAGATATACTTTAGAAGATAAGTGTCTATATACTTGTGTTATTAAGCAAGTAAATTTTGTGTTTTGGCTACTTTTTTCCACATGAAGGGGGAAATCCGGATGGTTGAACTGGTTGAAGGGGGAAACCACAGAAAAAAGGTTGGGAACCACTGAACTAGATAGAAAAAATAGATAGATAATAGAAAAATGAGCTAATAAAATAAAATATACAAAATTTGGCATAATTTGCATTTTAAGCCACTGCAAAAAGATGATGTAAATTATACAGCAAAATGTTCAAACTAATTAGTCTAATCTCGGCAGATGCATTAGGGAATAGTTTTACAGAAGTCTCCATTGTATCTGTCCATGCATTCTTCAATATTTTTTTTTCTCTCTCTCTCTCTCTCATACTACCATACAATATCCTTCAACTTGAATATGCTTTAAGTACCAGGAATATATTTAGTACCATGAGATGCATAACACATGACGATGCTGATGATATGCCTGATCATAGTGTATACTGTACAGCAAACTTCTCCCTTAGGCTAAATATATTCCTGAACCAGAGATAAGGAGTGTTAGATTAGAACTAGGGCAGCAGAATCAACTTTCTCGAGACCAATCATCAGCACAGCGATCTATTCAGAGGATCATAAGAACATAGGAAAATAAGGAAGCTACAAGAGGCTGCAATACCTACACGTGGTAGTTCCTGTTATGAATTATGAATATGAATGAATTATCCTATCATGAGTACGAACATAAGTCAATTTACTGAGGCAATAACAAGACAGGTTAGTAACTGACCCCGATTAGGAGGATGATAATGCGGAGAGGCAGAAGGAGGAAGTAGCGGAGCATGAAGCCCACCACCCAGAATATGGTGAGTCGCACACTGATGAACTCATACTGGCAGTTAGTTCGGGTGAGGAAGTTCCACGACTGAAAGGCAAAAGAGGGGAGGAAGTAGTGAGCATGGCGGTAAATAAAGACTGTACAAAATATAACTGCTAACAATGCAATGAGTTTACTATATTTACCCAAATAAAAAGCATCCATATTTTGAATTATGTTACTGTACAAAATAAAACTGCTGACAATGCAATGAGTTTACCATATTTACCCATACAAAGAACATCCATAGTTTGAATTATGAATCTGATTCCAGAAATATATTTTTTTTTTTCATACACCACAGACGACGGCCAAGGGTTAAAAAAAAAAAGCAACAAAAAGGCTGTTTAATTGCCAGTACCTATAACAAAAGACATTAAGAGAATTTAAAGGTAGGGTGGGTCGATTGAAGGTACTAGCACCATAAAAGCTTAGAATACTTAATAAAAGGTAATGATTATTTCAAGTCACAGGTTCAGAGGATACACAGAAGGACTCACCGTGAGTTCCTCAGCCGAGAACCTCTTGGTCACCTCGTCATCCACTATTGCTTCCATGCCAGTGCGTATATAGGCCAGGCAGTCCCCCAGCTCAAACTCGTGGGTTGGACCCAGCCTCGCACTGTTGTTCTGCAGAGGGTATACATCCTTAACATGGACACCCACACAAGGCTATAAATAACACGCCTATGAAGCATGTGTGAGTGGGAACTATATCACATACTTACATTTACAGATTCAAAGACACAAGAATTATACATATGGATAAAGGTGATTAAGAGCAATTATAATAAACTATTATTGTTGGCAGACAGTGCACTTTTTACCATCGAGGAGCCTATGCCAGCTGCTTATTGTTTAAAGAATTAATGTTAGTTAATTATCAGCATCTTCCATGTGACCTTTCTGTCAAAAGATACATGGCATAAGACTCGTGAAGGCTCTACCACTACCTTTTCTAATCACGGTCGAGTCATCAGCTGATAACAGTATACAACATACACAAAGGCCACTTTCTTTTCCTTTTTTTATTCCACTCAAAACATCCATAATAATCATTCCAGGAGTGGGATGGGAAATGTAAAATGAGTTTCATAAATTCATTTTATTTAGTATTTTTAACTACACTAATGTTGCTGTTGTAATAGTGAAGGAGGAGGTTGGAACCTCTTCTACATATTACATCTAAATAAGGTCACAAGAGCCTTCACATAAGACAGACAAGATAGTGTATCTGACAGTGATTTAAGGCTGTACAATGTGGGGAGAACAGTGCCTGTATAAAAGGGTTAAACCTTCAGTAGAGTTCTCTGATTTGTCAACAGGTACTTTCTTCTCGTGCATATATTTAAGCAAGTGGTCTGGTGCTGATGAGTACTAAGATCACTCTGGAGTTTAAGACGTGACCATCAAGAAGTGGTCATCCCCTGAGTGACTGTCTGACTCGACCCCATGACTCGTCTGTCACCAACCGCCCACAACCTTCACTAGGATGCCATAATTGCTAGCAAAGGCTTCAGATAAAAGCAGATAATAGGATTAGAACCCCTAAGTGAAGGGCACCTCTGTAACACTTACCCTTATCTCTTAATAACTGATAAGCCTGTTCCTTGCGTTTCAGAGATCAAAATCTTACCAGGTCAAATTTATGTGTACGTATTTTCAATTTTTACTTCATGATCATAAAATATTGTGGATTGAATGACTAATTTAAAGGTTTTCTGGTTTGTCCATAATCTAATGTTTTCCCTCCTTACCTAACCAGTGCTTGAAACTATTGAAATGATCCATTATCAAACTAAACCGATTTCATTATTTATGTAGCAAAGTAATGGTGTTGTGAGACCATCTACTTAACACAGCCTTATCATAACCGATGCTCTACACTGATAGCACAGGTGGGCTGACAGGAGTCTAGGCAGCATCAGGCCTTTCATTTACATTTACCCATTTACTTCTGAAACAATGCTTAATCTGGACACAGCAACGCAATGTCTCGCCAGGTTCCCACTGCTAAAGTACTCCATCAATCACAATTATAGTGACGTTTACTTCAAAACCACCAAGAAATCTGAAGAGAATATACTAACGTGCACACCATGACATGAAAACTCTCAACACAATCTGTGATCAAAAGTCCACTGTCTCCACATCCTTCAACTGTCTGATTTACAAATTTAAGATTTATTTAATGCTGTATATATAATAATGCAGCACATTGTCACTCATCCTCCCTACACCAACATACTTGAGGCTAGATATCTAAAATTGATATAATAGTTCAGATTCTGTTATTTAATCAAAACAGCTTCATTTAAACATACAAAAAAACTTGCTTGTTTGGGAAGGGTTTTTGTATATAGGGTGAAAGTCACTCAGAAAATCCTAAACTGAAAGATATCTATAATAATATAAGCGAAAGTGTGTGTGTGTGTGTGTGTGTGTGTGTGTGTGTGTGTGTGTGTGTGTGTGTGTGTGTGTGTGTGTGTGTGTGTGTGTGTGTGTGTGTGTGTGTCCGCGATAGGTGCCGCCCCCCGTGGCACAATCCCATCATATGGCACAGTTTTGGAACCAGCTCGACCAGGGACACATTTTAAGTCCACTTATGAGATGATCCGATCACTTCTTTTTTTTTTCTTTTTTTTTAGTAGTCTATTAGCGAGAACTGTGAGAAAAAAAAAAGTGGGTTGCGAGAATTGAGGAAACCTTGATGTAGGGTGATGGGTAATGGGTGAGTGAATAGGTGGGGTGATAGGTAATGGGTGTGGGGTGATGGGTGAGTGAATGGGTGGGGGGTGATGGGTGATGGGTGAGGGAATAGGTGGGGGGTGATAGGTAATGGGTGAGTGAATGGGTGTGTGGTGATGGGTAATGGGTGAGTGAATGGGTGGGGGGTGATGGGTAATGGGTGAGTGAATGGGTGGGGGGTGATGGGTAATGGGTGAGTGAATGGGTTGGGGGTGATGTGAATGGGTTGGCGTTAATACATACATTTCTACATCCATGATTTCAGGAAAGTTAGAAGGGACTATCTGGAGAGTCTGTGTTTGGTGGGCCGAAGGCCCACCAAACACAGTAGCCCTGTACAAACACCAATAGCCCTCCGCAGGAGCTAGCCAAAAAGTCCGCCCGGAGGGCGGCTTTGCGGCTAGTCTATAATAATATAAGCGAAAGTGTGTGTGTTTCTGTGTGTATGTCCGCGATAGGTGCCGCCCCCCGTGGCACAATCTCATCATATGGCACAGTTTTGGAACCAGCTCGACCAGGGCACATTATAAGCCCACTTATGAGATGATCCGATCACTTTTTTTCTCTTTTTTTTAGCAGCCTATTAGCGAGAATTGTGAAACAAAAATGTGGGTTGCGAGAATTGAGGAAACTTTGATGTAGGGTGATGGGTAATGGGTGAGTGAATGGGTGGGGTGATGGGTAATGGGTGTGGGGTGATGGGTGAGTGAATGGGTGATGGGTGAGGAAATAGGTGGGGGGTGATGGGTAATGGGTGAGAGAATGGGTGTGTGGTGATGGGTAATGGGTGAGTGAATGGGTGGGGGGTGATGGGTAAGGCGTTAATATATACATTTCTACATCCATGATTTCAGGAAAGTTAGAAGGGGCTATCTGGAGAGTCTGTGTTTGGTGGGCCATAGGCCCACCAATAGCCCTCCGCAGGAGCTAGCCAAAAAGTCCGCCCGGAGGGCGGCTTTGCGGCTAGTGAAACATGAAACCAAGAGGTGCAATGACAACCCGATTCAAGAAGGGCACATCTGGAACCTGGAAAAGTGAAGGAGGAAAGAAAGAAGAAAAGAAGAGGAAGAAGAAAGAAGGAAGAAGTTTTTAGGGAGCTTTAATAGGATGCTGGATAAAATCATGGATTGGGATGAAAGGTGGAAGAAGGTAGTGGTAACAGGAACTACCACGTGTAGGTCTCACGGCCTCTTGTAGCCTCCTTATTTTCTTATGTTCTTAACCCCTTCACGCCCAGATCTTTCCTATGCTATATGAAATTGTCTGTTGTTAGCCATACAATTACGAAAAGTAACTTAATATAGCAAATTAGTTAGTGGACAAGGATACTAAACAGGTTATATGTATAAAATGTTGCTTATATTCTTTCAAAAACGTCTAATGGTACACAATTTACAATGGAAATTACGTTCTGGGTCTCAAGGGGTTACCTTCAGGTGGTATGAGAGGCACGCACCTTATCCAGGGTGGGACGCAGGACCAGCTTGTCCCTACAGATCACCTCTCGGGACACCTGCTCCTCCTCTTCCTCCTCCTCCTCCTCTTCTTCTTCCTCCTCATCCCCGCTTCCCTTCCCATAGTGTTTCGATAATCTCTGGCGACCAAACTATAAAAAGAAACACAAATTAGAACTTAGCAATACACTCAAGGTAACTAATCACTGTAATCTTCCATATTTGAAACACATTAAACTATACCATTAAGGCTACACACACGACTAATCATTCAGTGTAGGCTTTCCACACTTCAGAGCAAGGCTAGGAGGCTGTGAGGTGACTTAGAGGACGTTATGCAAGGCTCAGGTCTGTCCCATCAGCCTCACACTTGATATCTTAGTAACCTTCAAGAACAGCCTCACAATGAAGCCTCCCCAATGAGTCACCCTCACTGTTGTACATGCATAGGCTATGTACCTATACTATGCATAAATCACACTCACATCCTCCTCTATGGCTGTTGACCCAATGAATCTTTACATCATGCAATTTTTGGCCTTGTTTCATATTTGTTAAGTTTGCAAGCTTCTGAAATTGCAAGTAGTTTCATGTTATTCTGCCCTAGAAAATGTCCCAAGCAAAGCTATCGACAATCATTCAAGAGTGATGATAAGCTGTTCACATTGAGAGTCTTAAGGCTGAAACACACACAGGAGACAGGTTACCCACCACCACTAATGGAAGGCAAGGAACATAATAAAAGTATGAAAAATACCTTTTTAACAAGTATCCTGTTGCCATCCTGTAAATGAATAACATAAGTAATTACAAATACATATCTACTTGTCAAACCACATGAAAAGAAAGAAATAAAAAGGAGGCTTTTGGCTACCACAAGGCATTCACCACACACCGCTTGACAACCTCAACTGACTCAACACAACACTCTGGCAAACCCCACATGAACAAGATGAGAGCACCACAGTGAGCACCTCACCTGAAGCTGCTAACTACAGCCACATTTTACATAGTATTACAGAGAGAGAGAGAGAGAGAGAGAGAGACCTCAGGACAATTTCATACTGTGTAAATCACTCATAAAACAAACAAACACAAATATATGTACTGTAACCAAACTAAATCATCACTCAAAATTCACCAATGTGAATTATATAATTAATCACAAACCAATACTTATCAAATTAGGCAAAAACCTCATAAACTTTATGATCAATATCCAAAGTCATAACTATGTGTTCAACTATTTAATATTATCAGTAGTGTAGTGGTTAACACGCTCGGTTCACAACCGAGAAGTTCCGGGTTCGATCCCCGGATGGAGCGGAAGCAGTTGGGCTGTTTCCTTAAAACCCGAGCCCCTGTCCACCCAGCAGTGAATGGGTACCGGGTGTTAGCCGGGGGTTTGTGACCCGCCTCCCGGGGTGCTGGCTTCGGCCAACACTACAAGCACTAGCAGACAGCTCTCCCTCCTCCTTGGGAGGAGTCTGTCTGGTTACAGTGGAGATCCATCTCAGCTGTGTCGATAACTGACTAAATTCTTCAAACAAACAAACAAACAAACAAACAAAATCAACCAGGGGCTGTCTTGAACTTCTACTGACCACATCCTTTCACTAGTAAACTCTGGAACTCTCTTCCTGTTTATATTTGTCCACCTTCCTATGACTTAAATCTTTTCAAGAGAGGAGTGACAAGACACCTCCCGAACTAAATTGAACAACCCCCCTTCCTATATTCTCTTACTGCCTTCTTTATGGGGACTGGCAACTAAGCAGGGAAAAGAAAAAAAAAACATTCAACCCCATCACGGTCTTGAAAGCCTCATTCCATAACCATGTCGGCCCTTCACTACAGCTACAAACTACAAACTCTGCTGCATCATCTCAGACCGACCTAATCACATTTTACCACATTCCCGCCAAATGAGATGCACTTGTCATTTTGTAGATACTGTAGTACGTAATTGGAAAACTAATTATTTTTTTGCTCTCCACAGTTTTCCTTTCACACTAGCAGAATGACAAGCAAAAGTTTTGTTTAGAAGTCTAACATTTTTAGCATTTTAGTAAGGGAAGCATCTAATCTTGGTACATTTACCTAATCCCTTCAGATGCTCATTCCTTAGCACTCCCTCCATGGTATAGCCACAACGTGAGTCTCCACTTGCTCCTGTAGCTACACACACCTTACTTTTACACACTCTATCCTTCAATCTCCTACCCTTCCTTTCAGATATTTCAACACTACCTTAAATAAGTTCTTCCCCTTTACAGACAGGCTTAAATCGTCAGGTGGTCAATGCGGAGTCTATTGGGGTCTTTAAAAGGAGGCTGGATAAATTCATGGATGGGGAAGAGAGGTGGATATAGGTAGAGTTAAGTAACAGGAACTACCTCGTGTAGGTCTCATGGCCTCTTGTAGCTTCCTTATTTTCTTATTATCACAGCAACAGCATCCACTCCCCCTATGTACATTCTCATCACCTCATTTCTTGATCATACATACACACTCCATCCCTCTCAGCCTCTTATCCTTCCTTTTCAGATATTTAACACTACCTCAAGTCCTTCCCCTATACAAACAGGCTTCCTATCACTCATACGTCCCTTACATCATCCCCTAAGGCCTAATTCCTCCCTCCTTCAACTCACTGAGTCTTCATCTTTCCGACAACACTTTGATTTCCCTGCTTCCTTACCCACTCCATTTCTACTGCTATCATTCACTTCTCATTGAGAGAGAGAGAGAGAGAGAGAGAGAGAGAGAGAGAGGAGAGAGAGAGAGAGAGAGAGAGAGAGAGAGAGAGAGAGAGAGAGAGAGAGAGAGAGAGAGAGAGAGAGAGAGAGAGAGAGAGAGAGAGAGAGAGAGAGAGAGAGAGAGAGAGAGAGAGAGAGAGAGAGAGAGAGAGAGAGAGAGAGAGAGAGAGAGAGAGAGAGAGAGAGAGAGAGAGAGAGAGAGAGAGAGAGGAGAGAGAGAGAGAGAGAGAGGAGAGAGAGAGAGAGAGAGAGAGAGAGGAGAGAGAGAGAGAGAGAGAGAGGAGAGAGGGGGGGGGGGGGGGGCATGTATTTGTCCCATGAAAACACTGACTGGGAATTGAGGGACACAAGCATGATTTACAAATAGAATAATAAAAGAATATTAAAAAAATTCTGGTATTATTCTAGTGTTTGCCCATACTCCCCCTCTCCCACAAAACAAGCTTAGGGGCCTGGGGGGATGCGGGATATTTGGCTGGGGTACAAAATATGCGTCGCAACCACATAGTTTTTGAGTAAGGGGTGTTGTAAAAATTCCCTATATCTAGGGAAAATTCATTGGATTTCTTCTGAGTCCAGAGACGTGTGAACCTGATGATCCTCACAGAAAGATGACCGAAGTGTCGAGAACCCCCCAATCCCCGCTAAGAGGTTAGGTTAGACTTGTTTAGGTTAGGTTAGGGTACCTAGGTTATATTTGGGTAGGTTAGGTTAGGGTACCTAGGTTATATTTGGGTAGGTTAGGTTAGATTAGATTTGGGTAGGATAGGTTAGGTTAGGTTAGGTTAGGTTAGATTTGATTTGGTTAGGTTAGCTTAGGTAATATTTGGTTAGGTTAGGTTATCGGTGGGTCAAGGCCCCCGCTAGGTTAGGTTAAATTTGGCTATGATAGGTTAATTTTGGTTAGACAAATTTCTCTATAGATATAAGGAAATTAGGAAATTATGAATAACAAAACCTTCCGGCTTTGACTGAAATAAACTACCGCACTGTATAGTATGCTTATTGTACTTTACATCTGCAAAGGTTCCAGCGTGCGCTCGGCCTTGGTTAACCCACACGGCCGCTATGAAATATGAGGTGCCTCAAAAAATTCTAAGTCCAGTCAGATCCTGTCCTGATCCTTTTAGGGGGTTATAGTGAGGTTAGGTTAGTAACTTTTAGGGGGTTACAGTGAGGTTAGGTTAGTAACTTTTAGGGGGGTTAGTGAGGTTAGTTAGTAAATTTTAGGGGGTTATAGTGAGGTTAGGTTAGTAACATTTAGGGGGTTACAGTGAGGTTAGGTTAGTAACATTTAGGGGGTTACAGTGAGGTTAGGTTAATAACTTTTAGGGGGTTATAGTGAGGTTAGGTTAGTCATTTTTAAGGAGTTATGGTGAGGTTACTCTCCGAAAATTGACCAAATCTTTACAAATAATAATCAAAGTAAATTCCCCAACAATGGATATCTAGGGAAATTCCTAATTTAGGGAATTTCCCTAGATTTTTTGTATAGTGATTTTGATGATTTTTTTCGGGAGCCATAAATCAGTTATATTTGCTTCCCCCACCCAAAAAACCCGTATTCCCGCCAGTTCCCCAGGCTTGTTGGCTATAGGGGGAACAAGAAAAAGATAGGGGTGAAGGACTTCTTCAGATTTACCGGAAATTACCCTAGATCTAGTGAATTTTAACCCCCCTACACAACTCTTTAATTACGTGTTTCCAACGCATAATTTGTTCCCCACCCTCTGGTGTGTGTACGTGTGTGTGTGAACCCAGGTATTAATGACGTGATGATGTGACAGTACAGAAGGGTAGGGGGAAGGGAAAGATGGGGGTTCCTCTGCCACCTTCCCACAGGTCCCCAAACTTGTTTGGGGGAAGTGGGAGAGTATGGGCAAACACTAGAAATTTACCAAAAATCTAAAGGAATGATCAGGACGGTTGCAATGAAATGTTAAAATAATCCCATTTTTTTATAAATAAACAAAGAAAACCCATCATGATTTGAGTTCCATCCGCAATCCGCTATGATGCTAAGAACAATTATAGGTGGGTTCAGGTGTGATGGGTGGGTGAGGGGGGAGGGGTGAGGGGGGGGTCACAATGATGGGTGAGACACAGGGAAGGGATGGGTGAGGCTAGCATTACATATCATTCAAAAAGAGTTACAATATCATGAGTCTTTATTGTCAAATCACCCACAATTCTTGATAAACTTTGAAAGAGAAAGTATGAAAGTTTGAACCAGAAATAAATTATACGATTATGCACAGGGAAAAAAGATTGCCTTTGGGTGATTGTATGTCACTGAAAGGTGTGATTGGGGCTCATAGTGTTCCCCAAGGGATCCTCGCAGCCCTAAAACAAGAAACAAGAAAGGTGTGATTGCGGACTTTACATAAATATTGACTTAATGTTCTGATTTCTTATTAAGCATGACTCATTAGTATGATTCACGTCTTAGGTAAACACTCGTCTATAGTGGCAGAGGAACCCCCATCTTTCCCTTCCCCCTACCCTTCTGTACTGTCACATCATCACGTCATTAATACCTGGGTTCACACACACACATACATACACCAGGGAGTGAACCAGCTGAGTCAACGCAACACAGTGACACACACAACACCAAGGCAACACCCCACACCCTCACACCCCAACACTGTCACCACTCCCGTACATGACACAACGCAGCACACATCCCTCCAACACTCCTGACACACAAGGGTCCTTAGCACACCCATAGCACCACACAAGTTGTCCTGAGCACCACACACCACACAGCAACACTAGGATCTGTGTTGCTTCCTACAGAGACTGAGACTTCCGAGGCCACATTAGTTCTTTGTGCCTCGCTGTCCGTCACTCACCTCAAACACCTTCAAAAGAAACTGCACGTATCTCTGTCTGAGCCCCAGGGACTTGCCGAGGCTAGCCAGGACCAGGACGGTGACGAGGATGATGAGGAAGGGAGGGATGACCACTGTGAGGGCGACGGTAGCCAGTGCGTCCACCACCGCCATTGTGGCAACACTGAAGAAACACTGAACACTCAACCACCACCACTGCCTCCACCACAGTCTGGGTCTGGGCAGGGTACGGGAAATGATTGTACGAGGCCTAATACTACACCATTTCTACCTCTTACACCTCATACTAGTACTCTGTCAGCCTCTATCTGTAGCTAAGGATAATAGTACTGTATAAAGGCTCAACCACCACCACTGCCTCCACCACAGTCTGGGTCTTGGCGGGGGTACGAGAGGGTAAATTATTGTAAGAGGCCTAATACTACACCATTTCTACCCTTTAACCCTCATTATAATACTCTGTCAGCCTCTATCTGTAGCTAAGGATAATAATACTGTATAAAGGAGTGGCAGTACAAAGGGTGCCACTGGAAAATTCCCACTTCAAGGCCAATTAGACCCCTCCATCACCCCCACCATTATGCCCCCACCACACACACCCCACCATTATGCCCCCACCACACACACCCCACCACCCCCACCATTATGCCCCCAACACAACACACCCACCCCACCCCACCCATACTTATGCAATGGAATCGTATATAGTTTAGGGAGTCTTACATAAGTCTGTTGAACCAATCACGGTTATCACACTTTACAACAGGTTTAACAGTCAGCAAAACTTTTGGATTTCCTGACTTGGCTTTTTTGTTGTAGCAAGCGTGTCATTATGTATTGGTGAGGATCTATTCCTTCATGTACAGCTTGATTAGGAAAGATTAACGAAAATGTAGGGAAAAAACTGTCAATATATAGACCCCTATAAGAAAAGTTATTCCCCCTTTCTCTTTGATAACCACAGAGAAGTTACCGAGCAAGTCTGACATCAGTGATTAACAAGATGTGACTTATCATTATTTAGGTACTATATAGCTAGGGCCGTGACTGTTATAAGTGCATCATACTAACCTAAATAATCGGCTTTATATCAAGTCTTTGATCAACGTAGGATGCAGTAAGTTTCGTTATATAAATGCCACCACTGCATGGCTACCTTCGCATCTCCAAAGGTTAAACAACGGTAACATTGTAGTGTGGTACGTCGATCTAGTGGTACCTGTTGCGTCATTTGTGTTGCCAAAGGATAGTAGTCTTTAAATATTATCCTTGGTGTTGCCTGTATACCACACAAAGGACTTAATTCATATTTCAACACTAATAAAACATCAGTGTATTAATATGTATACCAACTTTATTGTGCAAAGAGATCACGTAACAAGCATAAATATTGACGTACTACTATATATATAATTACATTCCCACTTCCCCAACACGCTATATGTTTGCTCACATCTATAGGATAATAATGTATTGCATGTGTCAAGGGGGCGATGCTGCTGGGTATGGATGGGGGATGGGGGCGGTGCTGTGTTCGGGGAGGGGGTAGCTAGGGTGGGGTGGTGGGTGCTGAGTGGAGAGTGGTGGGGGCGGCAGGGTGGGCGCTGTGTGGTGGTGGGTGGTGGGGTGAGCGGCGCTGTGTGGTGGGTGGGTGGTGGGGTGAGCGGTGCTGTGTGGTGTGGGGGGGTGGGTGGTGGGGTGAGCGGTGCTGTGTGGTGGGTGGGTGGGTGGGGGCTCGCTGTTGTGTGGTGGGTGGGGTGAGCGGTGCTGAGTGGGGAGTGGTGGGGGTCTGTCTTTGTTGGGGTGGGGGCTCGCTGCTGTGTGGTGGGTGGGTGGGTGGGATGCTGCTGTGTGGTGGGTGGGTGGGTGGGGTGAGCGGTACTGTCTGCCGCCGTGCCACAAACAGCTGTCCATCTAAAAAAATGTTGGGTAGCGCGCGGGGCAGGGGTCGCGGCCTTGTTACGGTACGCACTATACGCACTACGCCTTGACTGCATATTTGTTCTAATGACTAATTCTTCCTCGCTAGGTACTCAATACGAAGCAACGATTAACATTTGAGTCAATCCACAATTTCCACCGTATAGGCCTGTGCGAGTAAATTATTATATTCCCAGTAGCTCTATGCTGGAAGTACTACTGCTGAATAATATACATATCTTTCTCCTATACAATAACTAAATATTTGTAGTCAACATAATATTATCTACACGCGCGTACACACCTTTGGCCTTGGAATCGCACCTACTTAACAAGGATGGGGTGCCTTTCAGTCTTGTTTGAGCATCAAACATCAAATATTTGCAAATTTACACCAACAACACTGTGAATATCAACTATCTTGGTAAAGAGAGAAGGTGGAGGGTTTTTTTCACAGTAGTGTTAGGAATCGGAAGGGAAACAAATGACCAGCACAAAGACTCAGAGTGTACGTCAGGGCAACTCTGATGGTTCTGGCCACAAGCCTGACTAATAACACTTTACAATGCACCAAGCTATATGTTCTGAGACAGACTTCTGTTACCCCATAACTTTCATCATTACAATACAATTAAAGTGCCTCTTGGATTCGAAGCAAACAAGCCCTGACATATGGATCCCATCACTGCCTAGAGTGGATGGAAAAACAGTAAAGTTTAAGCAAAAAAATGTAGTTTATTTGCTAATTGAGATAGAAATTTAACAAACTTTAATCTTTCAAGATTAAAGTACCCCTGTGTAAATGTATGTTATGAGGAAATCTGAATGAAGAACAAGACTTATTTTGGATCATCACACTCTATTATATCACTCACTAGTATATTCACAAACCCAAGGCCATCACAAGACATCTAGAATTACCCACTTGTATGTCGGTACCAGGAATGTTTCTCTATTTCAATCTTGCATAAAAGAGTGACTGAACAATACCAGATGACTTGGAGGCCACAATACCACTACTACTAGCTAGTTCTTGCAGAGTTGGTGATACGAACACCTGTTAATCTGAGTGTATGTCTGTACATCAGCTGCAATGTACAGTCGCCTCACACCTTGGACAGGACATGTAAAGGGGTAGGCTACGATGTATGTGTGGCAACATACAAAGCTCCCTGAACAACTTTAACACTTATAGCACCGCCATGACTCTCAGTGTTCCCGTCAGCCCCACTATCACAGTGTTACCATAACTTATACTCCATCCATACCTGCTTCTCTGATTGGCACATTGACCACACAACGGGACAACAGGAACTATCGGTTGGACCAGAGGTGGAGGTAGTTCCCCCATCCTCCCTTCCCCGTGGCATCCCCTTCCTCACCTGTTGATGATGAAAACACTATATGAGGACAAACATATTGACAAAACAGTGTTCACCTCTGTTTCTAATTCATGAAGCTTCCCTCCTTGGAACTTCATGTTGAGAGGCAGTTCTGGCTTTGAGAATACAATGCCAGTTCAGTAACAAGCCTATAAACTCATTAAGTATTTAATATTCCCATTCATCCACGACAAACTTGCACGTCTTACCTGTGGCAATGTGTTCCAGTTTGGAGGTTTCCTGAGGAGAAAGCTGCAAGACGGTCTTCAAGACGGGCACCAGGTGCTTCCTCTCCTCCCCATTACCCAGCAACATAAACTGTACAACAAAGACTCATTACATTTCATTTCTCAGACTTTGTCGGGTGAAGTATGAGATCAGCTTTGAACACTAGGATGCTTTTATCTAGCAAAAACCGATGATTCAAGACAAGATGCAACTGAGTAACTGTGATTACCTTAAGAATAACATTCTTCATATACTCCATGTTCTCCATGTGCTTCTCTCGGTCTTCATTCCTGGCAGACCTTCTGATCTCTTCCTTGAGAGCATCGGACAGCTGGGTGAGCTTGGCATTCTCTGCCTCAGACTCGTGCAACAAGGAGGTCAGCTGTGTGACCCTCATCTCGGCAGCATTAATCTGGAACACACTTGTCTGCTTCACAACACATGCATATGGTTGCTGTGTACGAGGGGCAATGGATTGTAAAGGAATGTATTACATGCACATTTTTTATACATACAATGCCATGAAGAGGTTTGGCCACATTGGGAAAAGAGAAAGTAATAATACGAGGAGGATAAAGATTTTACAAAAGATTTTGTGCTTTAAAGTTTCCATTGAAAAGGTTTAGTCTGGTATCTGTATTAACCCATTGAAGGAAGCTCATACTAAAAAATAGATTATTAGCCTCATTCTTGCCAATCTTTACTCCTTCACAATTACCTTGGCCTCCAGCCTGGTCAGCTCCCTGTTGGTGGCATCTGTGGCGGCACTGGTGACGCTCATCTGGTCGTCCTGAGGCAGAGGTCCCGCGGGGGGCAAGGGGGCACTGATCAACTGCTCTAAAGGCGGAGGACTGTAGTTCCCACCTTTGTTAGGCGATCTTCGCACTGGCTCCACCCACTCAGAACCCTGCACACCAATCACCAAAGAATCTTATTATCAACTAAAGTGTCATAGACGCAAGATCACCACCCACATATGTACGTATATGCACTAAGTATATAGCAGTCCCACAGCCACTGTACTAAAAGGACATGACACGTGGGCAGTGTGTGCGCTTACCCCATGAATGTTTTGCCTAAAAAAAAAACTGAGCTACCATTATATCATTCTTAAATATACCTATAAGATTTTGGAACAGAACTGTACAACAAATCATTTTCCAGGGAATGCCTCTAATGCCTATCACAGATTGTCAGCACTGGTGAAGTCCTGCCCCATATTCCTAGCTTTCCTGATAACTTAGAATAACTGTAATGTACCAAAACTTCAACACATAGCTAAAGCGAGCTGAGACAAACCTCCCCTTCCTCCCTGACCATGTTGGAGACGTCAATCCTGGACTCTTCACATCCATGGCTGGCTTGGCGGCGGTGAGTCAGGCCGCCGGGCGCTGCCACGGCCACGGCCACATGCTCCACCTCGGGCCGGGCAGGCTGTGACGGGGCGGGCGGGGCGCCGGGGGTCAGACTGGCAGCCACTGGTGGAGCTGGTCCACTAACAGAGTTCTTCTGCTTCCACAGGTTCTCCTCAGCCGCCTCCAGCTTGGCATTCAGCTCCTCCACCTCACGACTGTGACTCTGCCGCACGCTTTCAAACTGTTTCTGTGAATTATATCAAAGAATTATACAGTACTGTATAATGTATTTTCAACCAAGGAAACATGTGTTGGAAAATTTGCATTGTCAACCATGGAAGTGTTTATGCCAAACATTAATTTACAGACTGCGTGATTAGTTCATATCAATTACAGGAAAAGGCAAATTCCCTCTGTTCACATGCACTGTGAATCTTCCATAAAATGTCAATATAAGCCCACAACATTTTCTCAGTGAATAATATCCACAAACCTTAAAGCTCATGTTCTGAGTTTCATTCTGGGCCGACAGGTTGGATATCATAGTCTGGTAGTCCTTCATCTCAGCCTCCATCTTACTTTCAAGGTTTGTTATTTTTTGCCGGTAAGATTTCTCTTTGCTGGTGAAGTTTTCTGTGAGTGAAATCAGCTGCCTGGACACTCCCTCTTTTTCTGACAGGAGGAAACTGTTCTCAGCTCTCATGGCAGAGAAGTCGGATCTGTAAAAAAATAAAAATAAATAATGATAAGAAATAAATAAAAAAAATAAAAAATACACCTACAGTATCTTTATTGATTATCTTTATTCATATGTAATCAGAAAGTGAGAAAGTTTTAAAAAAAAAGTTGAAGTAGCCTGGACACAACCCTGGAGTGCCTGGCCATGTTCACCCTCATCAATCTCTGCCGTCTCAACCTCAACATGCCTCCTTCCCATATATTTCAAATAAATTCAGAAACGTAATGGTTACTCACTGCAGCTGTTGTAGTTTGAGCTGAGCTGCTGCACACTCAGACTGCAGCTGATCTTTCTCTGATTGCAGGTCCTCCACGTTAACGTCTGGTGGGCGATTCTTCTGCCGCAGCACACTGGCAGCTCTCACCTTGTAGCCTGAAGGAGGAAGCACAGAGGATCATTAGTCTGCAGTTCCATCTACATAAAACAAGATTAATGTGAGACTACAAATTTCACACAAAAAAATAATTTGAAAACTTTGAAAATCATGCAAGGCAGCAAAGGATGCGAAAGGATGAAGAAAGAAGATGATAAAAGAAGATGAAGAAAGTGAAGGATGCAAATATCACCTTCAAATTCAGTATGCAAGGCGTCCCTCTCGGCCGCCAGCTGCTGAACCTCGGCCTTGTGGCGGGACACTTGCTCCTCCAGGACTTCAATCTGGAAATATGTAAACCATTGTGAAGAAAAACAAACAAACAAACTCTGAGAAAAATTATGCTTTGATTTTCATACATCTGTGCCTGTAGTATATCATTCCTTAAAAGTTTTTATTTACATGTCCATCGAAAACAAATCTGGAGATGAAATGAATGTCAAAGGTAAAGATTCAGAGCAGTGGAAATGAATGTGCAGTAGTTATATATAGAATCTTTATCTCAATTCATATGTACTCAATTTTGACTGCCCATTATTTCTGGTGTTATACTTCAACTGATGTGGCTGGCCAGTTGGGAAAGAAAGGAGGAGGTGAAGATAGAGGAACAGGGAGGTACAAGAGTAAGTATGAATTGTACACGTAGCCAAACACGGTCACCAACCTGTGGCCTCACAAGCACCAACAGTAACACCATCCAAGGGAAGGTGGTGAGGCTGCTGAGGCTCAACACCAACACCAAGGAGGGATTGCATCAATACAGATATGTCACTGTGCCTGTGATTGCTTACCTGCTTGCCCAGAGTTGATTTTGTGTGTCTCAGTAAGTCTTCGTATTTAGTCTTTTCACCACTAATGTCTGCCAACATCAATTTTTGCTTCTCCAATTCCTGAAAAATTCCAAATTAAGTTGCAAAATGCATTCTTTATCACTGTATTTCTGCTCTCTCAACAAGTCCAGACATGTCAATTTTGATGTTTTAAATAAAAAATTAAAAAAATAAAAATTGAGATGCAAAAATCATGAAAAAAAAAATGTGAAAAAAACCCTGAGCCACCTGCCCCTACCACTGACATCTACCAATTCACTAAGCACATTGAAATTTTGACCTGCAGCACACACACTTTTCTATCTTTATATCACTGTATTTCTGCTCTCTCAACAAGTGCAGACATGTCAATTTTAATGAACAAACAAATAAAAAATAAAAAGAATAAATAAATAAACCCTGAGTCCCCTGCCCCTACCTGAGTCAAGTGTTCCGTGGCCGAGCGGTCCAGGTGGCGGGCACAGCTTTCCTTCTCCAGGCTCTGGCGCACCTCAGCCAGCTCTGTCTTCTGCTCCAATAACAGTTTCTATGAACGAAAGACATGCTTGTGTTTACTTACAGGAACTACCACGTGTAGGTCTCGCGACCTCTTGTAGTTTCCTTATTTTCTTTATGTTTCTTATGTTAACCAAATCCAAAGGCAGTGAATCAGGTAGCACAAAAAACATTCATATTAATACATCCTCATTTCAATGTCTACTAATGACAAAATTCTTCACATAACTAAAAGGATCAAAATTCTGAATTCACATTATAATTTTAACTATCAAGCTATACTGCCCTTAACCTCGACCTCCAAACATTATCTTATACAGCAAGGAACCCTGAAAGATAAAACTCTCACAAACTATAACCTACATAGAAACAAACTTAACGAATGTCATGCCTTAACCTCGACCTCCAAACATTATCTTATACAACAAGGAACTCTGAAATATAAACCTTCACAAACTATAACCTACAGAGCAACAAACTTAATGAATGCCAAAATTGAGTTACGTACTACAATCTGTGCTGTTTTAGCATGTTTTAGTGAGTTCATATTGTGTGGAGGGGCGAGAGGTAACCATCGGATAATTCAGACTTTCGGCTAATTTGACACAGGTCTCCCCCCAGTTAGTTTGAATTAGAGAGGGTTTACTGTACTGCCATTCTTCTTATTATTATTATCATTACTGTTATTATTATTATCATTACTATTATTATTGTTGTTGTTATCATCATATATTAAGCATGAGAGGGTTTACTGTATTTATCTTGCTCGGTTCTCACCTTCATTTTCTCGGCTCTCTCCCTCTCTGTGGCCTCCTGCGTGGTGAGGTGCGCCAGCTGCTCCTGTAGGCTGCTGCATCGCCCTCGCTCCCTCTCCACCTCGGACTCCAGGCCGGTGATGCGCGTGTTCCTCTCCGCCAGCTGGCCATTCAGCTCCTCCACTGTTAACTCATAGTCTCGCATTTCCATATCCAGGAGAACTTTTGTTTTGGCATCCTGAATAACAAAAGACGATGCTATTAAAAACATATCTATGAATCCCAGAGTAGAGGACAACATTTTGCTGCGTATTGAACTACTCCCCTGACAAAATAACATGAGGAAAAATAGACACATTCTCTACCACAGACATAACAAGAAAAATATATTCCTTCGTCAGACACTAATACGTACGCAGCACAGCCCATCCTCACGTCATGCCACACATTAATGAACCGTCCATGAGACCTTTTGTTTAGGCATTCTGAATATAAAGTACTAATATATAACTACTACATACTACTAAAACTACTAAAGAAATACTACATCATCTTCCTCAGCACCCCGGCACCTTAACCCCTTGAGACCCAGAATGTAATTTTCATTGTAATTTGTGTACCATTAGACGATTTTTAGTAAATATAAGCAATATTTTATAGATATGACCTGTTGAGTATCCTTGTCCACTAACTAATTTGGTATATTAAGTGACTTTTCTTAATTTTATGCCTCGACAACATACAATTTTTTTATAACAAAGGAAAGATCTGGGTGTGAAGGGATTAATCTCTCCCTACCAAAACATCTCCTCAACCCCTGCATACATACGTGCTTGGCTTCCTCCAGCTGCTTCACCACCTGGGAGGATCTCTGCTTCTCCTCCACCATCTTCTCTTCCACCTTCCTCCGGCGTTCGTCCAGCATCTGCTTATTCTCCACCTCCGCTGCCAAACGTTTTTCCAGCGCAGCCACTTGTCCCTGCAGGCTGGCGGCGGCGTCCTCTTGCCCCGAGATGGTTTCCTCAAGGTTCTGAAATATGATGATTTATTAGAGATTCAAGAGCCTCTTTTTACATTTTACTTTCCAAATACTGCACCTGGAAACCTATATATTAATCTTCACAATAAATACTCTTCCATGCCTTCTGAAACCTTAATTTCTCTTGAATCAGAAAAAATAAATCTGAATTCCCGAAGCAGCGATTCCCCATGTCACGGAGACCACAATACCTTCACACTTCTCGTCAGGAGCCCGTTTTCCTCTTGTAGAGCTGCCAGTTCTGATCTGACGCTTGACAGCTGTTCTGCCGCAGCACACAGTTGCTTCCCTTGGTCCTTCAACTCCTTTTTCTTACTGTCAATTTCATCTTGGAGTCTATCAATTTCACTTTGCAATGCCTGGAAATTCAAAACATCATTACATTCCCAAGTTATCTTATTTGCTAATTGCTATAGAGAAATAAATGGAAAAGTCAATAAGCCAATCGTTGATGTTGGAAAAAGTGTGAACTACCAATCAGTCACATGTGATGCAGATGCCATAAACATGACAAGGGCGCCAGAGCCTTTCTGAAGCTTCACCCTTACCTGTATAGTCTTGGAGGCAGCCTTCATGCTCTCCTTGCCACCACTCTCCTGCCTCTCAGCGACTGCCTTGTTACGCACTTCCTCGGCGGCGTTGAGCTGACCCGTCAACTCAGCTACACGCTTCTTGAGTTTGATGGCCACACTCTTCAGCTGATGGATAAACACTTGTGATAAATACCTCAATCAGTTATGCTATAAGAAGGGTGTGGGAGGAGGAGGAAGCCATTGCACTACCTATGTTTACAAGACAAGGCAGGAGAGTTTATGATGATTATGATAAAAAAAAATTATACGAAGGCCGCATATCAATCACGCGTTTCTGAAAAGTGATTCACACCTGACACTAAAGCCATCACAAAAAATAGCACAAAACAATACACATAATTGATCCCCAGCAAACAGATACCAGGATGAAATGTTGAGACCTTAATTACAAATCCACCAAAACCAAACATTATGCAGGAAGACCAATATGATACCTTGACAATACATAAAATTTGGTTTCTAAGATAACATTCTCCTCCCAAGAGCATTGCTAAGGAGAGGGGTGAGAGGAGTGAGAGATTGACATTGCTAAGGAGAGGGGTGAGAGGAGTGAGAGATTGACATTGCTAAGGAGAGGAGTGAGAGGAGTGAGAGATTGACATTGCTAAGGAGAGGGGTGAGAGGAGTGAGAGATTGACATTGCTAAGGAGAGGGGTGAGAGGAGTGAGAGATTGACATTGCTAAGGAGAGGAGTGAGAGGAGTGAGAGATTGACATTGCTAAGGAGAGGTGTGAGAGGAGTGAGAGATTGACATTGCTAAGGAGAGGTGTGAGAGGAGTGAGAGATTGACATTGCTAAGGAGAGGAGTGAGAGGAGTGAGAGATTGACATTGCTAAGGAGAGGAGTGAGAGATTGACATTGCTAAGGAGAGGAGTGAGAGATTGACATTGCTAAGGAGAGGAGTGAGAGGAGTGAGAGATGGCTGGAGTGTTACCCGCATGTATCGCTCCTCAAAGGTGTCCTCCAGCTCCTTCATGCGCTGGGAGTCGTCGGCCCGGCTGATGGTGCTGGTGCTCAGGACCTCACTCTGCGCATCCTGGCCCCCACACCCGCCTTCCCGCCCACCCGACCCATCACTCTCCAGGAGCTTCACGGCCTGTTAGGGGGGACATGACAGACAGCTACAGTTTTATCACTAGTTATAGAATGCACATGTGGTTTACACTAATAATGATAATACTAATCATTTAATTTTCACCCGAAGGCATACAGTAAAAAAACAACAACATAATATACAAACAGGAGTAAAAGAACTAAAGTACAAAAGCAAATAAAAGATAATATATAAATGTGGGCAATATATTCACTGCTGTACATATAAAGAAAATGTACTAATGAAATAATAACTAACTACTAATGAAAACATGAGTGCAAAGAGAGATATTCCAAGCTTAGTGTTTCCTCATTACAATTCAAATTTAAGAAGCAATATTCAACAATCTTAAAAGTATATACAGGTTTCTTATGATAGAATGACTGGTACCTTCTTCAAGTTATTCCTCTCTAGTTCCAGCTCCCTGATTTTTTCCTCCAGTTTGGCGACTTGCTGCGTGCTGGTGTCGGGCAGCTGCGGCGCCGCCACGGGACCACACGACTGCAGCTGCTCCGTAATGGTCTTCAGCTGCTCTTGTTTACTCATAAGCTCAGCCTCACTGCTCGTCATCTGCCAGAGAAAAATGCATACAAATATTTACTCTTCTTATTACATGGTGATAATGGAAGCAGCAGGTGGATGTACAGACAGGAAAATGACCACCACATGTCTCTATCAATAAACATGATATTAACAGAAATTTCTAACTTATCATTACTGCACAACTTGCTTACAAAGAGAACAGACCCATAGTACAGTCTACCATTACACAAGGAATAATGCTACAACTTCGGTAAATTTCCTGTTTGCATCGAATTCTCTTTGGTGGACGAAACAATTTTTTTTCTGGTGATTTTTGATGTTTTGAATTAATCTGCTACCTAACCGTTTCTGGCGCAATTTTTTTTTTAATTGTTTTAGTGCTTTGCAACAAAAATGATGAAACAATGAACCTACCGACCTAAAACGACCGAATAACCTTCCTTGGAAAAAAAAAAAAAAAAAAAAAAAAAAAAAACACACACATCAAAACTCACTAGAAAATAATAGTTTCGTCCACAAAGTGAATTCGGTGTCAAACTGAAATAATACCACAACTTCACTATACAATGATTTATGTGCTGTAATTAGATGTGTGACAGAACGCAACACATCTCACGGCACAGATAGATAGATGGCCACAGCTCCAATTACAACCCGTATATCTGACTTTAGAATATGCACAAAGAAACTTGAAAAAAAAAAAAAAAAAAAAAAGCCAGTCCACAAAATCAAACAACCAAAAGGTTAATAAATTCACACACAGCTGCATTCCCTCACCTTGTTCTGTAGGTCCTTGAGGTGAGCTGCAGTGGCCTCCAGCTCCCCGCTCTTCTCCTGGTGTGCAGCTTCCAGCCTAGATATCCTCTCCCCTCGCTCCCGCAGCGCCTTGTTCATCTGGTTCAGCTCCTGCAGCAGCTCTCACAGCGGTGCGTGGAGGCCTTCAGGGAGGCGTCCAGCTGCTGCCTCTGGTTCTCTGCTTCCTTCAGCGCCTTCTACAGCTCTTTCATATCAAACCGTACCAATCATTACATCACACAACGATCCTATTATGCCTTTCACAGCAGTCTTTCATACTCCACTGTCCTCATTACAATCATTCCACTTCCTTATATGCCTTCTCACAGCAGTCTTTTTCACTACTCACAACCTGTACCAATCATTACAATCATTCACAACTTATCCTATTATTGCCTTCTCACAGCAGTCTTTTTCACTACTCACAACCTGTACCAATCATTACAATCATTCACAACTTATCCTATTATTGCCTTCTCACAGCAGTCTTTTTCACTACTCACAACCTGTACCAATCATTACAATCATTCACAACTTATCCTAGTATTGCCTTCTCACAGCAGTCTTTTTCACAACTCACAACCTGTACCAATCATTTCAAACATAAGAACATAAAAAAATAAGGAAGCTACAAGAGGCAGTGAGATCTACACGTGGTAGTTCCTGTAACATTCACAACTCACAACCTGTACACAACCAGCTACAGTTTACTCACTAGTTATAGGATGCACATTTTAAGTCATTTAATTGTACATCACATTCATATTAAATCGATTTAACTCATTTCCCATATATCACAACTAGGTAAATACAACTAGGTAAATCAAACCTAAGCATTTCAAACATAAGAACATAAAAACATTAGAAAATAAGGAAGCTACAAGAGGCAGTGAGATCTATACGTGGTAGTTTCTGTAATATTCACAACTCACAACCTGTACCAATCATTACAATCATTCACAGCTCACAACCTGTAGCAATCATTACAAACATAAGAAGATAAGAAAATAAGGAAGCTACAAGAGGCAGTGAGATCTACACGTGGTAGTTTCTGTAATATTCACAACTCACAACTTGTACCAATCATTACAAACATAAGAACATAAGAAAATAAGGAAGCTACAAGAGGCAGTGAGATCTACACGTGGTAGTTCTGTAACATTCACAACTTATCCTCCATACAATCCATACAAGCAAGAAACATTGAACAAGTTTTCTGTTATTGTTTATCATGATACAGCGCTGCTTACCTGTAGTTTCTCCTCAGCCTTTTGTATTTCCTCCTGCAAATGGCCGACTTCCTTCTGCAAACTTTCCACTTTGATCCCAGCTCTTCTACTTTTCCCTGCAAAACACTATTTTCACTTTTCAAGCTTTCTGAGGCTCTTACTCTACTCTCTTGTTCTTGAGTTAGTGTTTCTAGCTTTTCTTGCAACTCTTTTTGCTCTTTTAATAATTTTTCTTCGGTAAGTTTCTTGTTCACAGTTAAAGCATCAAATTCTTTTTCTAGTGCAAGTCTTTCCTCCGAGATTCTGGAAATGTGTTTTTCCAAGTCCACTTTTACTGCAGCTGCATTTCCTTGGCTCTGCTGACTTTGCTCACTCACCTCTTTCACAGCTGCTTTCAAATCATTAATTTCCCTTTCGTGATCTTTTACGGTAGATTCAAGATTTTCCTTTTCTTGGCGTAAACACTTCAAATCTTGTTCTTGTCTCGCTAATGACTCTTTTAATGTGACGTTTTCTTCCACAGAATCATCCCACTCGGTGTTCAGTTGTCGTATTACATCACTGGCAATTGTTTCCTTTTCATCGATCTGGCTCATTAGTTGAACCTCCTGAATTTTCAAAACCTGCAGCTCTGCTTCCAAACTGGATATTTTTCCTATATATTCTTCAGACTTTGCTTTTTCGTTTTCTAATGAAGTATTTAATTCCTTCTTACTCTCATTATACTCGGCAATAGTTTCATTAAGATTATTCATCTGTTCTAGATTTTCCTGCATCACTTCCGTCTCCTTGCATAACTCCTCATATTGTGTTCTCAGAGCCAGGTGCTCCTCTCCCGCCTTGGCTTCCCTGAGCTCCGCCTCATTCCTCCTTGCCTCAGCTGCTCCAGGTCAGCAGTGACTTGGTCCAGCGTCTGTGTTTCCATGCCGAGGTGTGTACAAAGTTTGCTGAATGTGCATGTAGCCTGAGTGCTATCTTCTTCTAGTTGACTATTCTCCTCCACATCCATAACCATAGTTAGAATTCTATGTAGGACCAAAAGGCAACTCATGACCTCTTTGAGGCTTGCAGATGTGGCTTCCCAAGTGGCGGGATCCCTGACACTCAGCAAACTGTTGCTCTGCTGATGGAAGTGATCGAGTGCTCTTGTCAAGCTGGTAACATTATCCACATAATGTGCAGCTTCTTTCCTTTTCTTCACAGCTTCCATAAGCTTTGTAAAACCTTCCACCTGTTCTGTAACATTCCCTTCCTGTCCCTGAATAAGAGGCAATATATTCGGAGCCAACACAGGATACGTCTCTCTGCATTCCTTAATAAGATTCCTTCCACAATCTTGCATATTATTCAGTGTTTGCTTCAACTCTTCTGCTTCACCAATAAGTTCCTTAACTTTAACTTTTAGCTCTTCATTTTCCATTTCTATTTCCTTCATGTGTAGAGTCAACTGGCTGGCTTTATCCTGCTCCTCTTTGGCGCCATCCACATTCTTCTCAACTTCACTCAAAGCTTGGAAAAGATCTGTTTTTAAGTTTGCCTTTTCCTCTTCTACAACTTCCAAGTTTTTCTGTACCTGAGATAATGTTTGTTTGAGCTCTTCATTGATTTCATGCAATCTTGATTTTTCTTCACTACTTTGTTGTGCATCAGTACTGAGCTGACTAACTTTTGCATTTAATTCTTCAGATAATTCTTTAAGTCGTTGAAGATCGCTGCACTCACTTTCAATCTTCTTCACGTGTTCTGTCAATCTCATATTCTCACTCTCAGCTTCCTCCAGTTTCTCAGCTAGGTTGATCTTCTCATTTTCTGTCATGATTACTGCTTCACGGTCTTCATTAACCTGCATCTTCAAGTTTTCTTCCAGTGCAATGATTTGATTCTTTACAACTTCTAAGTTTTGGGTTTTCAGCTCAAGCTTACTTTCCGCATCAGTCTTCTGCTTCAGTAGTAATTCCCCTTCTGCCTTCAGGTCCTGCAACGCGCCTGTCACTTGCTCTAAGCTTCCTTCCTTCACCTTTAATTTTTCCTCGAGGGCAACAATCTGAGTTTTCAAGCTTTCAGAGTTACCGCTTTCCAACTCGAGCTTACTTTCGACCTCACTCTTCTGTTGTTCAAGCTTACTTTCTGCCTCAATCTTCTGCTGTTCAAGCTTACTTTCTCCCTCACTCTTCTGTTGTTCAAGCTTACTTTCTGCCTCACTCTTCTGCTGTTCAAGCTTACTTTCTCCCTCACTTTTCTGTTGTTCAAGCTTACTTTCTGCCTCACTCTTCTGTTGTTCAAGCTTACTTTCTGCCTCACTCTTCTGTTGTTCAAGCTTACTTTCTGCCTCACTCTTCTGTTGTTCAAGCTTACTTTCTGCCTCACTCTTCTGTTGTTCAAGCTTACTTTCTGCCTCACTTTTCTGTTGTTGTAGCAATTCCTCTCTAGCTCTCAACTCTTGAACTTCTTCCGTGATGTGATCTACACTTGACCTTTCTTCTCTGAATGTAAGAAGCTCAGACTCCTTCTCATCCAACTGTTCTTTCATTTTACTGAGACTTGATTGTAGATTCTCAATTTCTGAAACACTATTTGCTTCTAATTCTTTTTGCTGCTGCATTAGTTGATCGTTTCTCTCTTTTTCGGTGGTGAGTTCTTGTCTTAGCCTTTCCACTTCATTTTCTTCCTCCTTTTTTCCTTGGTTTATGAGGTTCTCTTGTTCCATATCGTGCAACTTTTCTTGTAGCTCTGAAATGTATCTCTCACTCTCATGAAGGGAATTTTCTTGCAACTTCAGCTTCTCCTCAAAATCCTTAACCTTCTCACCATTTGCATGCATATTTTCATCTCCTTCCTCCTTCGCTTTTTGCATCTGTAACACTTCACACTCCAGACCTTTCACCCTTTCCTCTAGGTCTTGTTTTTCCTTCTTGGTACTCTGCAACACAATGTCTGTTGCTTTTTTCTCTTCCTTCAGAGCAGCCACTTCACTCTGTAGCTGTGTGTGCTTGACCGCCACATTCTGCTGCTTCTGAACTTCCTCTTCAAGCAAAGTCTTTTCATTAAAAAGTTTCTTACATTTCACCTTCAGGACATCAATTTGACCAATCTGTGCTTGAAGGTTTTCCAATTTCTCCTGTTAACAAAAATAAAAATAGTTTTGTGGTGAAAAATCCCTGTAACAACACCTAGTCTTTGCAGTTATCAAGCTGTCTACTGGTTTCATAATCAAGCTGCACTTTGCAACTGGGTATTACATAACTACACCAAAGTCCTTGTTCACCTTAACAAATAACTAACCTCCATATTGTGCTTTTCTTGAGTCCATGATCTTTCTAACAAATCTGTTTTTCTAACAGACGCTTCAAGTTCCTTCAGCTTGGTAATATTCTTCTTTCGTTCCTCGTGGAGCTCAGCATTTTGGGACAGCAGTTGATTGCGATGTGTCAGTAACTCACTCTCGGCTGCTTGCAAGGATTCAACTTCACTGGAAACCAACCTCAACTGTCGCTGCAAACTCTCAATCTGTTTGTAGAATTTCAAATTGACTTGAGAATGATCTTAGTCTTTGAAGTCAGAGGTTCAGAGATATGATGGGGTGATCCTTCATGTTAAAATGAGGTACAGTAAAATTTAGTTTAAGATGAAGACTATTTGATACTTTTAATGCCTTTTTAATAATATGTCTTTAATAGAAAAGAAGTTATTTATAGAATCATGGGTGACTTAAACAGAAAGAAAAGAAGCTGAGGGAGGGCAAGCACATAGGTATACCTTGGTAGTGAGCGCCACTTTCCCCTCTGTGAGATTGGCCACCATCTCCCCCAGTGCCTCGCCCTGGGCCTCCACCTGCTGCACGCGCCCCTCCGCCGCCTCACACCGCCCCGCCACAGACCTCACCCGCTTCAGCTCAGCCACACACTCTGTACCGACACATCACTTACTCATAACTTCATAAGATAAGACATAAATCATCATCATCTTTCTATTTAACGTCAGATTTTCCCATATCTAATAAGGTTAGACGGTCGATGATACGCTTCCAACTACACTATCCCTATCCATTGCCTCAACTTCTTCAATGATAAGACATAGATCAGTCTTCAATAAATGTCTCGTGCTGTAACTATAGTGATTCAATGTCATGACAGCTTTCAGTTTCTACACTCAGCTCAACGCCAAGAAGGTGCAACCAATGACTGACATGATGAACACCACTCAGTCATAGCCTTTCAAGTCCTTAAAATTATCATATTTTCCTTATATAGGCAAAACAGAATTATCATGTTTTCCTTATGTAGCTAAAACAAAAGTATTATTGTCTTCCTTATGTAGCTAAAACAAAAGTATTATTGTCTTCCTTTATGTAGCTAAAACAAAAGTATTATTGTCTTCCTTTATGTAGCTAAAACAAAAGTATTATTGTCTTCCTTATGTAGCTAAAACAAAAGTATTATTGTCTTCCTTATGTAGCTAAAACAAAAGTATTATTGTCTTCCTTTATGTAGCTAAAACAAAAGTATTATTGTCTTCCTTTATGTAGCTAAAACAAAAGTATTATTGTCTTCCTTTATGTAGCTAAAGGGCACAACCAAAATTCAAATCCTCCAAACAGAAGTCCCTTTTCATCCTTCCCTCACCGTCTTTAGCAGCCTTTGCCTTCTGTGCCAGTGCCAGGAGTTGCCGGCACTTGGTCACCAGCTCCTCCCGGCTGAGCTTGTCCAGGCCGCCCCCTGACCCCGCCCGGCCCCCCTCCCTCTGCTCCCCGTTGTTGACGCTGCCATTGTTTTCATCATGTTTCTCCTGTTGGTACAAAACAAATCAATGAGGAATAATAATAATTCTATTCTGACCCATAGGCATACAGGAAAAATAACAACATAATATATAGACATGAGGGAATGATTGATTGATTGATTTAATGCCAAAAAAAGTGAATGTGCTAGAAATCAGAAGTCATATGGCACTGTATAAGAGGGAGGAGGGAATGAACTTAAGTATTAAAGCAAATTAAAGATAATATGGTAAATTTCTAGTGTTTGCCCATACTCTCCCACTTCCCAAAAAAAGTTTGGGACCTGTGGAATGCAGGGGTTTTCGGGTGGGGAACAAATTATGCATCGGAAACACGTAATTTAAGAGTTGTGTATGGGGGGTAAAATGCCGTAGATCTAGGGTAATTTCCTTATATCGAAAAAATTGCCTAACCAAAATTAACCTATCCTAGCGGGGGGCTTGACCCACTGATAACCTAACCTAACCAAATCTAACCTAAGCTAACCTAACCAAATCTAACCTAACCCAATTAAATCTAACGTAACCTAACCAAATCAACCTAACCAAAACAAATCTAACCTTCCCTCCCAGCGGGGAGTTTGGGGGGTTCTCGACACTTTGGTCATCATTCTGTGAGGATCGTCAGGTTCACACGTCTCTGGACTCAGAAGAAATCCAATGAATTTTCCCTAGATCTAGGGAATTTTTTCAACACCCCTAACTCAAAAACTATGTGGTTGCGACGCATATTTTGTACCCCAGCCAAATATCCCGCATCCCCCCAGGCCCCTAAGCTTGTTTTGTGGGAGAGGGGGAGCATGGGCAAACACTAGAATAATACTGATAATATATAATGTCTCTAAAGTCTAAAGAATGTCTCTAACCACTTAATGTGTATGTATTTTTATATTTTTTAGTGCCGTATATACAGTTGTTGCGATATTGTAAATGATAATCGGCTTGTACTATGGGTAAAACAAGTATCGGTGCACTATATGCGTGAAACATTCTGACACTACGGAACGAAGAAAACTAAAACTCTCCCATATCATCAGCATTTGACCGAATGTTTACAGTATTCATCGGACCCTATGCACCGATCTTGTTTTACCCATAGTACGTAATGCAAGTTCAAATCATTAAATCTAGCGCAGCACCAGCACCAAATATCGGCACTAACAACACCCTGAACACTACTTTAAAGGGAGTAAAACACTGATTCTTCTTACACATGTTTGAAATAAAACTGTAAGACACAAGTTTTCAAGACATACCATACTCCCTAAATACTAAGTGATGCAGCTGTTCTTGACCATCAAAGAAATAAAATAACAAAAGTCTTGTTGGTTAATACGAAGGCAAGTGACGACATTTTTGTAAAGACCAAGAAATCTTCAAATAGGTATATACGCACCAAATCCTCTTCTTCCCAGGTTGCTTCACCTGACATCTCGGGCACTGGCAGTGAGGTGTCTGGAGGTGCTGGGCTGTTGTCTGACTGTAACACCGAGCAGGAAGCATTACTGTACTGCTAACTGCACACCACAGGCCAGACACCAGCAAGGGGGAACAAGGGGTTGCGACTCACTGTAGCAATCACAAGAGGCTGTACGTACACATACTACACATGCATGCTTTAAGCCCGGGTCCCACTATGAGGTTACGGTGCACGTCAACCCATGTTAGAGAAAATTGATCGCCACGCCAGCGACGCTAATGCCTCGTCAGCCGCGTCAGACAAACACAGATCCACGTCATGGCCCCGTCATTTGTCCAGGGTAACTAACGTGGGCTGACGCTACATTTTTTAACATTCTTTAAAATCGCGCCACGTCAGGAACGAGGCCTCGTCTGCTCGCGTTACCATATAAATCAGGACCACGTCAAGTCGTGTTTTTATCTCGTCAACCCGAATTAGCATTACGCGAGTTGACGTGGCCCTGTATCTCTCTCTCTCTCTCTCTCTCTCTCTCTCTCTCTCTCATAACCTCATAGTGGGACCCGGGCTGTACTCTGATTTCTCCAAGACTCTTCTATTAAATTTGTTAGGGACATTTATTACTACAATACTAATCTTCTTAACCCTTAGATTACGGGTGGTGATACATGCCATTAGATGTTGTGCATGGTTATTTTGCGTGCATGACTCATTAAGTAAACAAAGCTGGTAAATGCATAGATTAACCTCATACCAGTTACTTACGTGTTATTTTTATCGGAAAAACTTCTTAACATACCTTTAGATATTATTCCAGTTTGACACCGAATTCACTTTGGTGGACGAAACTATTTTTTTCTGGCAAGTTTTGATGTTTTGAATTAATCTGCTAACCGTTTCTGTCGCAAATATTTTTTTTTAGTTTTTTTGTTTTTTTGTTTTGTTAGGTAAAGGTTAGGTTAGGTTAGGTTAGGTTAGGTTAGGTTTAGGTTAGGCTTGGTAAAGGTTAGGTTAGGTATAGATTCGGTTAGGTTCAATTTGTTTTTTGTCATTTTTGTTGCATATCACAAAAAAAAAAAAAAATATGATTTGCGACAGAAACGGTTAGCAGATTAACTAAAAACACATCAAAACTCACCAGAAAAAAATGGTTTCGTCCACCAAAGGAAGTTCGGTGTTCATCTGTAAATTTACATACCTTTATTCATATCATAAAAAGTAAGGCATATAGAAGGCAAAAGCATCTCCTCAAGTCTCTCCTTATTACTGTCTGTGTCACACTTCTCATGCATTGTCAGGAATACAGCCGCCGTATCTCTCGCCACGGCGTTTGGGGAACTTGACACGTACCTTTAGCCACTCCTATGATCTCACATATAGTGACTTAATGACAACACATATATAACCTTAATGCTGCCTTATATATACTTATAAGCCTTTCCCTGTACTCATATAATGTCTTTACGAACAGCTACAGCTTTTCTTTTACATGAAGTCATCAACAAACCTTGAATTAATGGAGAAATAGATACATACCATTAATGTGACAGCAGATTTCCTCCTTCACTGTCATCTGTTTACGTGGGACTGCTCGCTTCCCTCCCGAGCCGTCTCCGTCCTTGCCCTAGTAGAAAACTTTCCTTTTGAGGGATAGCTACTATATTTTTGTTTAGGTCAGTCGACAGGGGTTCTTTTTATTTTTACTCAGTTTAGTCTCTGTGCCAAGACCTGCTTTAATTTTTGTTAAGTTAAGTACATTACCTAGTACATGTAAGTATTAATTTCGTACGTTTTTCCTTTGAGTTTCCTTCATAGATGCTCTGTTACCGTAGGAGTTTCTACTTGTCTCTGTCCAAGGATAGTGTATTATTGTATAGAGGGGACTTTACCTTATATGTCATCCTTGTCTCTGTCTGTGCACCTCATTCTCCTGTCTTCTCCAATTCTTCCACACTTGCATGCTTCCTTCCTCATACTATATTCTCCTCTTCCTCTCTTCATTCCATCTGTTCCTTTCTCTCACTCCTCTTCATCCAAGTCTCTCTCTCTCTCTCTCTCTCTCTTATCAGGGGTTTGTCCTCTCATACTCCCAGCATCTATTTTATTACTGCATGTTCTTCCTGTCAACTCACTCTCACCCATGATTGCTAACAAATAATCAATATCAAGCAGAGTTCACCAAAGTTATCCAGCACTGTGGCCTTCTTCAACAGTTAAATCTTTGGTTGTTCTTAGAAATAATTTGAATGAATGTGAATCCATACTTATAGCTTTATTTCAATCAATTCATGAATAATACATGTTTGAGCACTGCATCAGCCAGTGTTTCATACCAATAGTCAGGCAACAATGAAGAAAATATTCAAGCTTTCCATTTCTACTGAACACAGTTAACATAATAATATAATAATAATTAATAATTAATAGATAATAAGATACATAATAAGTAACAGGAACTACCTCGTGTAGGTCTCACGTAGCTTCCTTATTTTGTTATGTTCTTATGTTCTTATAATCAGTGCGACGATGGCATGTCACCCTAACATACACCAGTGAAAGCAAACGAGTGCCAATGAGATGAATTGAGATGAACAGGGTATGAGAGGACGACCTCACGTAAAATATGAGAATTAACAGTGTTGGAATACAGTACTTGGGAAATGGGACGGAGGGAGATTGAGATAGATGGGATATTCATGAGTATATACAGTAGTAGTGTCTTGACAGGAACAAATGGAGATTGATCTGTCAAGGCCCCTTCCCTAGAGGGAGTTTAAAAGGAATAGGAAGCTGAGTAGATGAGATTCGAATAGATTGTGCATCCACACACACACACAATCACTAAGGTTTTGAGGAAAGGGAGGCTGGATTTTCTATGTCCCCCATAAAATATTCTTCAGTTTTAAAAATGTCTGGCGGGTCAAAAACAAGCTGTGATGATAACAGTCTGTCTGGAATCTGCTCTCTCATCTGAAACAAGAACATACTCAATAATGAATTGTATTTTGATGGATGCATGACAGACAATAATAAGTGCCTGATGAGCTATATACAGTAACATACAGTTCTAGTTATGGGTAGACAGAGATGGGCAGATATTGGTCGTGCTTAACCCCTTGAGATCCATAACGTAATTTCCATTGTAATTTGGGTATCATTAGACGATTTTAATTAATATAAGCAAGATTTTATAGATATTACCTGTTTAGTATCCTTGTCCACTAACTAATTTGGTTTATTTAGTTACTTTTCGTAATTTTATGGCTAACAACAGACAATTATTTTTAGCAAAGGAAAGATCTGGAAGTGAAGGGGTTAATTATTTCAAGTAGCTGGTAAAACAGCACTGCAGAATCTCATTACTCACAAAAAATAGCGGCTTTATGACCGTCGTGAAGCCTTGACTTGCCCCAATGTGACCTTCTGCCTGACTCACGGCTTTCTCCATCTTGGTCAAGTCCTCCTTCACCCTGCCGACCAATACCTCCAGCTGGTCGACGGTCTGGAAGGTTCGCTGCAGACTCTGACAACGAAGGTGACGTGTGTGCTTTATAACAACACATACATATATACATCTGGGTTTTTTTTCTGTTCCTTGTGTATCATAAAAGAAAGCTAAAAGGGATACAGACTGAGGGTTAATAATCTCTTCTACTTGGTAATTCATATTCCAACAAAACTATACATAAACATTTTACTCTTCATACTCTTATCTTTCTAATTGTATTATTATTTCTCAAGACATCTGAAATTCAAGGGAAAAGTGAAGCATGAATAAAAATGAATCAAACCTATCCATAACTTCCTTACTATTCCTAACCCTTTCAAAAGAACACTTCAGATTTTTTCACCCCTTGGCATAACTACAATTTCAGTCCCCTTCCCCCCATACCTGGTAGTGGGAGTAGATCTGAGGCACAAGGAGGTCCAGGGTGTGTCGACTCCCACTGCGAGTCTAAAACAAACAAAACATAAATAAAGTAAAATAGATAATCTACTAAAATCTGTAGGACTTGCAGATGCCATAAGTAATATTTTCTTCGATAATACAAAATCAAGGCAAGATCATCTACCTAAATTAATTGAATGTAGAGTTCACACTATATGTAAGAAGCTCAATGTTTTGTGTTACTGTATATATAAACTTTAGCAATTAATTATAATTATTTCAAAAGGTGACAATTAATGTTAAAAAGAGGATGGTGAAATGGCCCTGTAATGCTGATGTGAAAGGCGTCTAAATTAATGGAAATTATTGATAAGTTCAGATTTTTTTGACATTTTTGAGAATCAGACTTGAAATTGGTGCATCATAGTGATAAGGATAAGCAATATTGCCTGTTTGGCCACATGGAAAAAAATGAGAATAACTAAGCGAATCATTCTTAACGTTTAGAAGCGGAAGATAAGAGTGCCGGTGGGTATTAGAAAAAATAACCCTTTAAGAATGATGATGATTCTTGTCCAATATCGCAGTGAAGGGAGAATAAGTTGAAATTTACAGTAGTTTTGCTCTTGGTCAGTCCTTGGTGATGTAAAAAAAGAAGAGAAAAAAAGGAAAGTTTGTGCCCTTGGTCAGTCACTCCCTTGTCATGTAAAAAAAAAAAAAAGGGTAAATTTCCAGATGAACACCGAACTCACTTTGGTGGACGAAACTATTTTTTTCTGGTGTGTTTTTATGTGTTTTGAATGAATCTGCTAACCGTTTTTGTCGCAAATTATTAAAAAAAATTTTTTTTTGCAAAAATGACAATAAATAAATTTGAACCTAAACCTAACCTAGCCTTTACCTATACCTAACCTAACCCATACCTAACCTAACCTAACCTTTACCTAACTTTATATAAAAAAAAAACAATAAAAAAAAAAAACTAACCTTTATCTACCTAAAAAAAAAAGAAAAAAAAAGTGCGACATAAACGGTTAGCAGATTCATGCAAAACACATAAAAACACACCAGAAAAAAATTGTTTCGTCCACCAAAGTGAGTTCGGTGTTCATCTGGAATAATACCAAAAAAAAGTTTATAAATTGTGCCCTTGGTCAGTCCTTTGTGATGTAAAAAAAAAAATAATAATAATAGAAAGTTTTTGTTTGATGGTTTATCTTACCCGTTCCAGCAGACTTCCGTACTCCTCCAGACGGGTCAGCATTGCCTCCAGCTCGTGGTCCAGCTGGGCTTTCTGGAATGTCAACATAAGAATTCGTGACAGTTGCTCCATATCATTAAGAGCATTCCTAAGTCATTCCACCCAATATTAAACTATTTACAACGTTTTTGTGCTATCAATACACATTTTTCCTGAACTATGACAGCATCAGTATGTAGTATGGCTATCATTTCAAGCAAGAGAGCCCATTTCTTCTTAACAATTACCAAAATTATACTGTATACGTTAGTTTAGTGGTTAATGTACAGAGCTATTTTCTCTAGTAATAATCTGTAAACACATGCACACCGGTAATACCTCTGAGCTTGTGTCGACTTGGAAGTACGACGCGTAGTCCTTGGCCACTTCCTCCAGTAACTTATTTTGCTGCAGCTGATTTTCCATCTCGACGAGAATGAAGGAATTGCACTCTGAAGGAACACTTGAGGAAACGCCCCTCAGTGTGTACGCCAGAGGGACGGTAGCATAGTTATCATTGCTATTTAAGGTTACTCATGATGATACACTTATATAACACAGATAATAGCAAGGAATGGTCTACGGCAATGCACTGGGATGTGAAAGGGGTTTAGTTTTCCTGCGTTCCTCGTATGCCTCCCTCGCTGAGCTCCATCAGCTGACAAATGTAAACACGCAACGCCCGGCAAGTCACGTGCGTCAAAATGAGTGCCACCAACCACCAGCCCGTCATGAGACTCATTACTATTACTGTTACACTACTATATGTCTATCTACTACTATGTCTATATGTCTTTTAAGCTACCGTCAACAACACTATAGTCGCCAGGCACCATATATATAAGGAATTTTAGCATCATTACAGACTTATATGTGCCACTGAAGACATGTAGGGTGGGTTGGGGATGTACCGTACACTTTTTTTTTTTTAAATCAGGAAAAAAAAAATTGAGTGAAATCTGAATTTTTTTATTATGTATTACAAAATATAAGATATGGACTCCATTATGTGTAAGGCACAACTCTGGCAACATGATAAAAGCAACTGAAAAATAGGCCCGAAAAAAAAAACTAAAAACGTACGGACCATCCATAGGTGAGGACGCTCCATACAGAGATATTTATCGATAAGTAAAAAAAAAAATTGAAAATAAAAAAATCAAGCACAGTTGAATTAGGGCAACACATTTCATGAAATGGACCCTAGTGATGAAATCAAATCAATTTATATTAGCAATATAATAGTGTAAGCAATTTTAATCAATTAAAAAGTGAAAGTAAAAAAAAGTTAAAATAAATTTTGACTTTGAAGTTCCTGGATTATTTTTTTTTAATATATATTTGCAATCCTATTAATACTTTCATTACCCTACATAATGTACTTAATCATGGAAGTGCTTCTGTAGCACTTCCAGAAGGGAAACATAAATTAATAATTATTTATAATAAATGCAGATGATTTAATGCAATATTTGGCATATTTTAATTTGATTGAACTTAACACTGCTTGGAATTACCTTTAGAATGTAGATATAGGCCTATAGCCTAGTTTCATTAGGCTACACAATCTTGACAAGCATGGATGGAAGCATGGAAACATACTGGTAAAACACCACAAGGATTATGAACAGATGAATGAAATCACTACTGTGATAGGTGTCACTATCTAATATTATGTTGCTGCATCCTACTTGACATTATTGAAAACACATAACCTAGCTTATACCAGAATTTTAAATTTTTTGTTTACACTGTGGATGTTACGTACATTTAAAAACCACACTGTACGAAGTGTCCACATGACGCCATTCACATGTAAACCAACATTTCGGATCGTTCGCGTGGCTGGAATGTCTTTATATCCCTTTGGTACATCACAACTGAACACATTTCGATACTTAATACCTTACCCCCACACTGCTGGCATATTCATGAACACAAGAGACCATGAAATGGAGGCCAAATATTACATGGGACATGCCAAAAACAACAAAACTCACCTCTAAAATTATCCAAGCGCCTACCATCCAAATCTCTCCCGCCCAGCTGATCTAACCCATTTTCTCTTACTACATTTATACGGTAACTATCCTAAACCTATAAATATGGCCAAGGGAGCATCTGTACGTTACATCCATATGTACGGTATCTCCCCAACCCACCCTACATTATTTTTTCATGACATGCATTACAGTGCACGTCTTTGTAAGTGGCACATTCAAGTCTGTAGTGATGCTAAAATTCGTAATATATGACGCCAGGCGACTATAGTGTTGTTGATAGTACGTATGCGATATTGGGCGATATTTTCTCTATAGGTATTCTTAAAAACATGAAAGCTACCAAAGGCTACTAAATGTGGTTAACTCGGGTGGGGTTAGTAAGGATGGGAGGGGGCATTGGAAAGAAAGGGGGAAAGGGAGATGTAGGGAAAAGATAGGGAGGTAGGGAGGGAAGGAGGGGTGAGGGAGGGGTGGGGTAGTAATATGAGGAATCCACAATTTCAGAATGATTCGCTACATGCACATCTTCCAAGAGGGAAAAAAAAGAGAACAGATTTGATTCAAATATAGTGTTTATAGGGAATTTTACATATCAATGAATAATGACTTAGATTTACCGTAATATTACATGAATTTTGTTATGTACATGTACCTATGTAGTTAAGTAAAAATTCTCTTAAAACCATATAAAAATACATTAATTCATGGAGTAAGTGGTGTAGGATAAACACGGGATGAAGCATGACGTCAGCTGGACAGAATAAAACATAATCTCACTTTATGAACATCAGGATCTAAACTTTTCAGCTGTACTTTGAAAAATACTTATAATCCCATTTCAATAAAGGCAAGCAATCTGTGCAATGTGTGAACAGTTACTATAATTACTCTCCAACGGTACGGTAATAATAAAGTAAATACTACCACGTACTACATTTAAAATAAAATAAACAATGTCTATAAAAAAAAAATTCGTTTATGTACATACAAATTAGACATCAACATGACAGGTTATAGATAGCAGAGAAGAAAATAAAAGATCTATATCATACTATATACTACTATATTATATAAAAGTTTCTTGCCTACTACATACGATTAAAACATTAACTTAAAATAATCTTCCAGATTTCCTACCTCTACTATCTATACCATATCATTCATATCCCTTATTTGATACAGTTGTTGGAAATACAAGTGGTTGGAAGAAGTTTGTTGAGTTGCTGCCTTTCATGACATGGGGGGAGGGGGGTGTAGGGGGAGAAGGAGCTATAGGGGTGTAGGGGGAGGAGGAGCTATAGGGG
Organism: Chionoecetes opilio; assembly: GCA_016584305.1. Lineage (NCBI taxonomy): Eukaryota > Metazoa > Arthropoda > Malacostraca > Decapoda > Majidae > Chionoecetes > Chionoecetes opilio. Next base: position 322,325 of record JACEEZ010015694.1, read on the forward strand.
TGTGGGGGGTGTGAGGCTCATGATGGTCAAACTCGTGTAGGTAAGGATGAAGATGTACAGTAGATAGGCTGAGTGAAACACACCGGTGAGGATTGAGGTGACCCCACTGAGGTGAATATCCTTTATAGTATGTGTATAGACTTTGTAGGAATATGATTGTGTATGAGGGTCTGATGAGCAGAATGACGTTTGATTGCATAAGTGATGTGATAAGAAAGGCTAACTTTTGTGGCCTGAGCATGTAGAAAGGATGTAGAAAATGTGTTTGTTTCAGAATGATTTGCACTTGTACACTAGTCGCAGTAGCTCAGGAGGGAAGTACTACAGGTTGAAGTTCCCAAACTCGGCATCCCAAGACTCGGCAACACCCAAAACTCGGCTATGGTTCCGGATTTTCCAAAACACGGCAGAACACCCAAAACCCGGCGCGTAGTTACCGGGTCGGTCGCTAGGTGCCACCACACTAGGCCGCTTGGTTTCTCCCGCCGATTTGTTTGTTGTTATTGTTCAGTGGTGTTGTGACTGTAGAGTTGTGTACACTGTTATTTTGTGTACTTCTACATGAAAAAAAAAATTTCATGTGATTTTCATGCTTTTTTTCCCTTAATATATCTACGTTCTAAAAGTCGGAAAATTCCATTACTCGGCTCTGCGCTGGTCCCGAGGTTGCCGAGTTTGGGAACTTCAACCTGTATAGGCATTTATCACATCAATGGGGAGTACTGATCTACTTATTTGCCTTGTAATAAGTGGCTGCCTATCCAAGTTAACGCAGCATTCTACAGGATAAGGAAGAAATGGGTACCTGGAGTCAGTCTTGCAGTGTGGTATAGTCAGTTGGTACAGGAACTACCACGTGTATGTCTCATGGTCTCTTGTAGCTTCCTTATTTTCTTATGTTCTTATTCACATATCTAATTTTGATAATTTACTGGAGGTTCTTGAGTGGTGTTTGAAGTGAACGCGCTTGTTGGGGGAGCCCATGTCCACCTCAGGGCTGCCGATGCTGCTGCTGCTGGCTATGGAGGCCGAGTCCCTGTCATCCCTGGTGGAAGGAAGAGGTCACAGGTGAGGATATGAGGCCAGGTGGGATGGTAAGGGTAAAGTTAGTGTAGAATGGGCATGTGGGATGAGGCATGTGGGAAGGGAAGGGACTGGGCAGGAAATTCATGCACTACCAGGCTTGACGTACTTCTCCCTAAGTGAAGTAAAATAGTCAGGCAGTATGAATTAGTAATCATAACAAATACTTATCAAATAACAAATGGATTAGTTTGGTACTATAGTCTATTTTTTTTATTATGGTGAAAATGCAGTAAGGAAGCCACGCCCCCTGCCTCCCCTTCTAATCTACGGGGCAGCTAATTGGTGCATTCCTTGTATCATCACTACCAATCACAATATCTTCACTACTTAACAGCGCGTGACCACTGGACAGAGCAATCTTCACTACAGAGGGTGACAAAATCAAAAATCCCTTTGTAGTGAAGATTGCTGTCCAGTGGTCACGCACTTTTAAGTAGTGAAGATATTGTGATTGGTAGTGATGATACGAGGAATGCACCAATCAGCTGCCCCGTAGAATAGAAGGGGAGGCAGGGGCGTGGCTTCCTTAGTGCATTTTGACCATTATAAAAAAAATTGACTAGTTACAAGGGTGCCATTCATTCAGCCGACTCTTCCCTTGACCTTTATTCAGCCGACTCTTCCCTTGATATACGTACAGCCTCAGGGAGTATGAAGGTAGTGTCCCCCACGTGGAGTTCAGTTCCATGTCCTCTGGGAACCTGGCCTGCACCTGCGTTACCTCCAGCTTGTCGGTGCTTCGGCAGGCCACCATGATGCTCTCCGGTGTTACTGCAGAGCCTTCATGGACAAAACAAAACAAAGCAATCATCAGTGTTTAGTAGTGAGAAATATTTGTGATTTTAGCTGCTGTAATTTGAATGTGTGAAATGTTACAATAATTACTCTCCAATGGTATGGTAATAATAAAGTAAATACCACGTACTACATATAATATAAAATAAAAAGCATGATCCCTCCTCCCTGGTCCAGTGATAAAAATGCAGTGATGAAATTTGTATGTTTGTAATAATTCCTTAAACTTCAGGAACATAATGAGAAGAAACGAATTGGTCACCTTGAGAACCTTAAAGTACAAAAGCCTGTAGTACAAAATAAAACAGATTTCACTCCCAAGAAAATTTATGCAGCATCAATTATCTAGATACATCCATATCTGTTTTGTTTTTGCTCTAGTACTTAAGTTAACTCCTTGTCTTGTTGTTGCTTTGTCTGTATGCCTCCGGGCGATAATAAAATCATCATTATTATTATTATTATATCTTTTCAACTATGGTTCCTCTTAAACTCAACACATAATAGAGATATGCACTCGACCCTCGATTTAACGGACTAAATGGGGAATTGAAGTGTTTGTTGCACGAAAAAGTCCATTGCTCGGTATTAAAAAAAAAAAAAAAAAAATCAGCAAGGGACTTTTTGAATGGTTTGATCCGCTTGTCCAGTAGCAGGTAAGAGTTTGTTCATTCCGAAATCCGTTAAATCGAGGGTCGAATGCAGTAGCAAAATAGTATCCTTAAAGCAGTGATTACAACCCTTACCTATAAAGAGGGGTCTTGGCATGTTCCTGGAAGCCATTCTCACGGGTGGGCTGGCGTCACTGTCCGAGTCACTGTCGCCCGAGGACTTTGTGAAGCTGTCAGCGCAGATCTCCACAACCTCTATGGCATTCTGGTGGATTATGTACAGGAAGGGACTCCGGTACTCTGCACAGAGGAAACACACTTTATTACCATGTGGAAAAAAAGTAGAAAACCCCCCCACTTCATTACGATGTGGAAAAAAAGTAGAAAACCCCCCACTTCATTACGATGTGGAAAAAAAGTAGAAAACCCCCCACTTCATTACGATGTTGAAAAAAAAGTAGAAAACCCCCCACTTCATTACGATGTGGGAAAAAAAAATACCCACTTCATTACGATGTGGGAAAAAAAAAAAAAATCCACTTCATTACGATGTGGAAAAAAAAGAAGAAAAAATCCACTTCATTACAATGTGGAAAAAAAAATTAATAATTTCATTACAATGTGGAGAAAAAAGAAAAGCCAAAAAAAAAGAGACACTTCATTATGATGTGGTAAAATGTTACATTAAAAACTGAAAGAGGTGTAGTGTGTAGTTATTTGTGTAGCTACTGCATTGGCCCTCACATTTCAGAAAGAGCAACAAAATACTAAATAATGGCCTAAATTAAAGGAACATGGATCAATGGAAATACTATTTAACTTTTGTGTTTAAGAATAGAAGCGAATATACAGCATTGAATGTTGTGGTACGGGAGGAGGCAGCATGCAAGGTCAGAAAATGTAAAAAAATGAAGCAAAAACTTACCGATAGCAATGGGGAGTCTGGTGAACTTGATGTCGTGCTCTCGGGACCTCTGGCCGTAAGGGTCGACAAACACCGCAAACTCATGGTAACACAGCAAATATTCCTCATGTTTGCCTGGCTTGGACACCTGAAAGCAAACAGTCTGACTGAGGATCCGAGCATCACAGAAAACAGGATCTTCACCTATATATCACAGGTGCCACTATAAAAATCTAGAAAGCACCAACGGGCAAGGGTCAACCATCATGACCCTCCAGAATGTGCGGGGTCGCCAACCAACTGAGCCCTCAAAAAATAAATAGCCTACAGGCGCTATAGGCTCAAACTTAAAGAAAAGAAAAGAAAAAAAAAAATCCTGTGCCGTAATGACAGGCAAATACAGGCAATTCTGGTGTAATTCTAAACCAGGTAACTTGACATTTGCTTTCACCTTGCAGAGTATGAGGCATAAAACTCACCTGAATGATGGCCACAGGGAAGGATGACATTTGGGCCGAACCGTAGATAGCATAGGCCAGGGACTTGTCAGACTCGTCCAAGAATTCTGTAACATGAAGGCAGTGAATTATTTTTCTTCTTTTTTCTTTTTTACATGACAAAGGACTGGCAAAGAAAAAAAGGTAACAAAAGGGCAAAAAAATAGAGGTAACAAAAAGGCCGCTTAGTTGCCAGTGCCTATAAAGACAGTAAGAGAATAAAGAAAGGGGGGTGGGCCAATTTAGTGCGGGAAGTGTCGTGTCACTCCTCTCTTGAAAAGATGTGTCATAGGAAGGTGGAAAAATAGAAACATGAAGAGAGTTCCAGAGTTTACCAGCACTTTCGAATTGCACTTTCAACTCTTGTATTTTGTGAAAGTAAATAAATATGTTGTCACTGAGATAGGATTTCACAATGTTTCACTGTATGACATTGGACCTTGTTTTGGATTGAGTGAATAGTGATTGTAGTGATAGAGTAGTGATAGAGATTGTGATAGTAATAGAGTAGAGTGTAGTGTAGTAATAGATTAGTGATTGGATTGAGTGACTTCAGGAATACATCAAAACAGGAACAAACCATACCTTCAATGTCAAATGTCTTAGTAACAAACCATACCTTCAATGTCAAATGTCTTAGTAACAAACCATACCTTCAATGTCAAATGTCTTAGTAACAAACCATACCTTCAATATCAAATGTCTTAGTAACAAACCATACCTTCAATATCAAATGTCTTAGTAACAAACCATACCTTCAATATCAAATGTCTTAGTAACAAACCATACCTTCAATATCAAATGTCTTAGTAACAAACCATACCTTCAATATCAAATGTCTTAGTAACAAACCATACCTTCAATGTCAAATGTCTTAGTAACAAACCATACCTTCAATATCAAATGTCTTAGTAACAAACCATACCTTCAATATCAAATGTCTTAGTAACAAACCATACCTTCAATATCAAATGTCTTAGTAACAAACCATACCTTCAATATCAAATGTCTTAGTAACAAACCATACCGTCAATATCAAATGTCTTAGGAACAAACCATACCGTCAATATCAAATGTCTTAGTAACAAACCATACCGTCAATATCAAATGTCTTAGTAACAAACCATACCTTCAATGTCAAATGTCTTAGTAACAAACCATACCTTCAATATCAAATGTCTTAGTAACAAACCATACCTTCAATATCAAATGTCTTAGGAACAAACCATACCTTCAATATCAAATGACTTAGGAACAAACCATACCTTCAATGTCAAATGTCTTAGTAACAAACCATACCTTCAATATCAAATGTCTTAGTAACAAACCATACCTTCAATGTCAAATGTCTTAGTAACAAACCATACCTTCAATATCAAATGTCTTAGTAACAAACCATACCGTCAATATCAAATGTCTTAGTAACAAACCATACCTTCAATATCAAATGTCTTAGGAACAAACCATACCTTCAATATCAAATGACTTAGGAACAAACCATACCGTCAATGTCAAATGTCTTAGGAACAAACCATACCTTCAATGTCAAATGTCTTAGTAACAAACCATACCTTCAATATCAAATGTCTTAGTAACAAACCATACCTTCAATATCAAATGTCTTAGTAACAAACCATACCTTCAATATCAAATGTCTTAGGAACAAACCATACCTTCAATATCAAATGTCTTAGTAACAAACCATACCTTCAATATCAAATGTCTTAGTAACAAACCATACCTTCAATGTCAAATGTCTTAGTAACAAACCATACCTTCAATATCAAACGTCTTAGTAACAAACCATACCTTCAATATCAAATGTCTTAGTAACAAACCATACCTTCAATGTCAAATGTCTTAGTAACAAACCATACCTTCAATATCAAATGTCTTAGTAACAAACCATACCTTCAATATCAAATGTCTTAGTAACAAACCATACCTTCAATATCAAACGTCTTAGTAACAAACCATACCTTCAATATCAAATGTCTTAGTAACAAACCATACCTTCAATATCAAATGTCTTAGTAACAAACCATACCGTCAATATCAAATGTCTTAGTAACAAACCATACCTTCAATATCAAATGACTTGAGATCAATTTCATAGAACTTCTCAGCCCCCACCATGAGGGAGGCTTGGGTGAAGTACAGGCAGCTACAAGGCTCCTGAGTGCTGTACTGGTTACATAAACTGAACCTTTCTTCCAAGTCTTTCCACAACAGAATACTGCAATCAAGAAAACATATTCACCATTTTAGTGTCTATTACGTTCAGTGCCTCGATCATTCTGTCTTCTAGTTTTCTAATCTATACCACTTCAGTACTCTCTGCGCTGCTCAATCCTAAGCTACACCAGTTTCTGTACATCTCTCTGACACGTTGTTTCTCACTCTATCAAAACATCTCACCCATGAAACTACTCTTTAGTATCTCATTCCCAACACAATATTTCCATTTCTACAATAAAAAAAAGATATGAGTAAAAATCAATATATGTATTTGTGTTACCAGATCCTGTCCGGGGCTGCGGCGCACACAAACGTCTGCCCGGCCTTGGTGGAGCCCGAGGCCAGGAGGTGACAGCCCTGCAGCGGCTCAACGCGCACGGGGCTGATGGACGGCTTGGTCAGCTGCATGGCCTCCGCCGCCAAGGTCAGGGCGCCCACGTCAATCAGGTACACCAAGTTGTCCTTGCCTGTCAAAAGGATGCATAGGACACAATCAATAATTAAGACATATTCCAAAAATTGAGAAACCCATATAAGAATATCCTACATTTAAGAGTGCATAGTAAAGAAAAGACAAGAAAAGGTGGCAAGAAAATGTGGATTGAAGGAGCCGAGTACAGTACTAAGAGTAAGGCGATTGAAGTGGTTTGGGCACCAAAAGAGGAGAGAAGGTGGCGAGGCATTGGGGAGAGCTGTTGGAGTGGAAGTTCCAGGTAGCTGTCCACCGGGCAGGCCAAGGAAGACATGGAGGCATTGTTGAAGAGGATCTGGCAGCATTTGGCATTGAAGAAGTTGAGGCAACGGATAGAGATAGTTGGAAGCGTATCATCGGCTGTCTAACGGTCTAACCTCATAAAATATTATGGGAAAAACTGACATTAAACAAAAAGAAGAAGAAAAAATAGTAAAGGTGAACATTGCATACCGCCGATGAAGAGGGCCACGCCGGCCGTCTGTACCAGCAGGATCTGGTGCACGTTGGTCACCCCCTCAATCCTGGACCGGGATTTCAGGTTCCCGCTGTCGTCCACCAGGAAGGAGTACAGACCCTCGGCAGCCCCAATCACAGCCGTCTGTACCCAACAAGGAGACTTACTTAGTATAGATATAGTGTTATTACTTAGTAGGCGACAACAATGTAGACTTGAACTAATCTGTCAAACAAGCTACTTCCTCTTTGGAATAATCAGAACTTGTTCTATGGCCATGCTTCTCAACCTTCCTCACTGTAAGATTTGAGGAAACTAGATCAGATGTTTCTGTTGTCTAAGTTGCCACTCACCGCCTGGTTCAGGAAGACCATGGTGTTCACATCCAGGGGACTCGGCTGATCCAGGGCCAGCAGACAGTCAGCCTGGATGTACTCCTCCTCAGCACCACCGTTGCCTTCCTCCTTGGCAAGCTGAGGACGAAAAGGACAGTGTCAGTGCAAGGTCTTGACAAATCAATTTAAGGCAGCATAAAGCATTATCATAGGTAGTAGGTTGGAGTTGTTAGTGGTGAGGTGCAGGGTGTGTGTAGGTGTTCGGTGGAATAACCAAGGCTGCTTAAGGGATGAGGGTGATATTAGACAAGTCAATAAGGTAAAGAAGCAGGAGGAAGGAAGAAGTAAAGGGAGAGGTCTATACAGAGAATAGGATACCCATTACTCAAGGGTATCTGCAGCACATCAATTACAAATGACGAAGTGAATTTAAAGATAACACGATGAAACATTAAATCAGACAACACAGGGTTAACTTGATCTTTTTTTAACTTAGACTTCCTTTAGTGTGGCCCTGGTGCATCACTGTCAACAATACTCTATGTAACACACTACAAGGGACAGCGGATACAGCGCTGTGATTGCTGAAGGACAGAGGATACTGGGCTGTGATTGGTGAAGGACAGAGGATACAGGGCTGTGATTGGTGAAGGACAGAGGGTACTGGGCTGTGATTGGTGAAGAACAGAAGGCACTGGGCTGTGATTGGTGGAACACATAACAAGGCTGTCTCTGCTCACCTGCGCCACCACACTCTCCAGGGCCGTGACCCACGTCTGCTTCTCCTCAAAGTTGGTGGTCATGAGGTACAGGGTCTCCGAGGGGCCCTGGGCAGTCTTGGCGCGGATCTCAACCTGAACACAGAAACCATGTATGTACTACTGCACAGACACAAATGTTAAATAAGGACAAGAACTCTCCAACCCTGGTACATAGGTATCACTTATAAGAGAGTGGGACAACATCATTTTTGGTAAATAAGTCTATTGACCACACAAAAATAACTGTTTCAATCGTTTATTTTTTTACTATTTTTATATTGACCACACAAAATTAACTGTTTCATTCATGTCAAAAAACATTATTTTAATTTTTTATTGACCACAAAATTAACTGTTTCATTCATGGCTTTTTTTTCTTTTCTTTTTTCGACCACACAAAATTAACCATTTCATTCATGGTAATATTTTTTTATTGTATTTTTTTATTGACAACACAAAATTAACTGTTTCATTCATGGTAATTTTTTTATATTATTATTTTTTATTGACCACACAAAATTAACTGTTTCATTCATGGTAATTTTTTTATATTATTATTTTTTATTGACAACACAAAATTAACTGTTTCATTCATGGTAATTTTTTTATATTATTATTTTTTATTGACAACACAAAATTAACTGTTTCATTCATGGTAATTTTTTTATATTATTATTTTTTATTGACAACACAAAATTAACTGTTTCATTCATGGTAATTTTTTTATATTATTATTTTTTATTGACAACACAAAATTAACTGTTTCATTCATGGTAATTTTTTTATATTATTATTTTTTATTGACAACACAAAATTAACTGTTTCATTCATGGTAATTTTTTTATATTATTATTTTTTATTGACCACACAAAATTAACTGTTTCATTCATGGTAATTTTTTTATATTATTATTTTTTATTGACAACACAAAATTAACTGTTTCACTCGTGGTATTTTTTTCTTTTCTATTATTTTTTTTTTTTTTTAATGTTTGAGCCTATAGCGCCTGTAGGCAATTATTATTTACCTTCATCATTAGTCTTACCTTCAGGATGTACGGAAAAAATAAAAGAAAAAAAGAAAAGGTTTAAAAGGTACAAAACGGTTCTGTTGTCATACTGTCTTACCTTGAGGATGTACGGGAGGTCCACGCTGGTGGTGTTGGGCAGCTCGGAGCGCGGCACGGTGGACATGACGGTGGTGGAGCAGCCCGGCTGGGTGAGGGAGACCCGGGCCTGGGGCTGTGTGCTGCTCGACGGCTCACAGCTGTACACCAACACTGCCTCTTTCTCCAGGGAGATGTAGCAACTCTCCCAGAAGGACTTATCAGATCTGCAAATATTATAATTTCAGTCAGAGTTATATCTACTAACTCCTTGAGGCCCAGAGCATAATTTCCATTGTAATTTGGCTACCATTAGACAATTTTTAGTGAATATAAGCAATGTTTTATAGATATGACTTGCTTAGTATCCTTGTCGACTAACTAATTTGGTATATTCAGTTACTTTTCGAAATTTTATGGCTTGACAACATACAATTATTTATAGCAAAGGAAAGATCTGGGCGTGAAGGGGTTAAATGCAGCATCATCACGTGTGGTGGGATGGTGCAGCTATACTCTGTTTTTTTTTAATGAGGCAAAAAATCCTGACCCCTTGCTGCTTACTGACTGATATTTGATGCCGGGAGAAGGGAATACTACCCTTCTTCTTAATTTCAGTTGAATTTTACCATAGTTAAGTATATTATCATGTAAACATAGGCACCATTTAAAGCATGAGACCTTTAGAATGGATTTTTCGCCTCGTTAGAAAAAATAGACTATAGGTGTAGTCTGCGTCCTTACTTAGGCATCTTGAGCCACCCCTGCAGGACGTGGCGAGGGTCAGACGAGGAACTTGTTCTCTTCTCCGGGGAGTGTGTGGTTCTGCCCTTTGACAGGTGTTCCGCAAACTGCATAGGGAGTCCACAGGTGGATGGCAGTTCCTGGGAGCACTTGATGTGTGCTGTGGTGCCGCACTCATGGCATTTGGCGGCACTGCGGGCAAAGGGGATGCTGCCCAGACACCCGGCACACCGCCCTCCATGCATCTGTAGCCCTGTCTGCCACCTGAAACATAACATTCATGGAGACTCCCTTGCATGGCTATCAAGAACATTAACCCATTGAGACCTAGAACATAATTTCCATTGTAATTTGGCTACCATTAGACGATTTTTAGTGAATTCTGTGAATATAAGCAATATTTTTTAGATATGACCTGTTTAGTATGCTTGTTCACTAGCTAATTTGGTATATTAAGTTACTTTTTGGATTTTTTGGGGCTAATAACAGACAATTTTATATGGCAAAGGAAAAATCTGGTCGTGGAGGGGTTAATGTTAAAAAGTTATGAATAAACAGTGACAATCATATTATATCAACACTGAACATGCCACTGAGCCCCACCTGTGAGGAATGCTGTGCCTCATGCGCTGCCTCGAGGCGCTGTGCTGCGGGGTCTGCGGGGTGGACGTTTCCCCCCCGACGGGTGCCGGCCGTTTACTCAGGGGTGTTTGGGGCAGGCGAGGGGAGGGGGGAGGCATTGGGGTGCGGGGCTGCAGTGGGGTGCGGGAGGCCCGGGGGGTGCCTCTACCACCATCCATTGTGTTACCTGGAGATAATGTCAAACACTGGATCAGTATGTGCAGTGACACAGCAGTGAAGCAAGGGAAGTCTTCATGTAGGTTTAGGGTAGCTAATAACGTGATACATTACATAATACAGCGCTACAATAGTCATCAATCTACATATCACCTACAAAACTCATATAGCAATGTATGGACCATATATATTGTGTATAAGCACGCACTCATATGTACTACATGTGCACATATAAACAAACTCATGCCTCCCATTTGGTTCAAGAGACAGTGGCTTCTGGTTACAAAAGGAACAGAACTGAAGCTGAAATTTCTAATATTCCGAGCCGATACACTCACACAAGAATCACACATATGTAATCTTGTCAAAGGCAGGTGTGGAAATGCGTACTAATCCCTACCTTTGAGAGCGGCCCGAGCCTTGGCCAGGTCCTCGGCCAGGCGCCTGCTGGTGAGGCGTTCCCGGGCCAGCAGATCCTCCAGCTCCCGGTACTGGTGGGGCATCGAGAAGCCAAAGTTCTCCTTGTTCTCCTTTCCAAACAACTTGTCCTTCAGATTCTGCAACACAAGGATTACCATGATGGATCCACTGCAATGTATCTGATGACCATGATGATTTACCACTGTAATGTATCTGATTACTATGATGATTTACCAATGTAATGTTTCTGATTACCATGATGATTTACCAATGTAATGTATCTGATTATCTTAAGGACAAGGATCTGTGTGTGTGGCGGCTGAGACAAAGGTAGTTTATGTAGGTGCTCGGTCCTAGGTATTATTTGAACCATGACTGCTTAAGGTATGAGGGTGTTCTTAGACAAGTCAATAAGGTAAAGAAGCAGGAAGGAAGAAGGAAACAGTCTAACAGAGAATAGGATACCCATTGCTCAAGGGTATCTGCAGCATATCAATAATTACAAAATGATGATGTGAATTTAAAGAAAACACGATGAAACATAAAATAAAACAACATATGATTAACCAGAGACTTCCTTTCTTTACTAATGTAAATCCTGATATGTACAGTGTATAATTATGTAAGTATAATGTATATGTGATGTATAGTGATATGAGTGCCCTCTTATAGCTGTTACCCACCTATATTTTTGGATTGAGTGACATGACTTCAGGAATACATCAATCTTTTACCCACCTTCTTTTTCTTGATGACTTCAGGAATACATCAATCTTTTACCCACCTTCTTTTTCTTGATGACTTCAGGAATACATCAATCTTTTACCCACCTTCTTTTTCTTGATGACTTCAGGAATACATCAATCTTTTACCCACCTTCTTTTTCTTGGTGTCCATCTTTGCCTGCAGGAAGTCGATCAGCTTGGTCTGCTGGTCGATGGTGCCCTGCATCTTCACCCGGGTGTCCTCCTGCAGGGCACGCTGGTCCGCCACGGTCCTCTCCACCTCCTCGATCCTACCACAGAAATGTTGCCAAGATCCATTATTCCCTGGAGCACTTGATACATTGTAGGGCATAACAATACAATCCCTAAGCTAATTGTGGGTCCAGCGAAGATAGGAACTACATCCTCGGGAACTATTTCTCCTACACTGCAGAGAGTAAGGGCAAGGTTTGATTCTACTTAGAACATAAGGAAATAAGGAAGCTATAAGAGGCCGTGAGACTTACACGTGGTAGTTCCTGTAAAGACAAAGATTTAAGACCAGTGAAAACCCAGCTCCTTTCCTCACCGACTTTTGAAGGAAAGGAAAGGTTTGCTCCTATTTAAGACTAAGATTCTATTATTTTTAAGGTGAAGACCCCGCTGCTTTCCTCACCGGCTCTTGTACAGCTCAGCCTTGGTGATGGCTTCCTCCAGGCCCTCGGTGAGCTTGAAGTTGGACTCCTTGAGGGTGTGGATGTGCTCGATGTGACCCGCACTCTCCTGCATGGCGAGGTCACGCTGGCCCTGCACCTGCTGCAGCTTCCTCTCCAGGGTCTTGAGCAGGGTCATGGCCTCACTCAGCTCCAGGTCCGTCACTTCATTCTGCACAAGCAAGATTAGATAGTGTTATAAAAAAAATGGAAAAAGAATAAATAGAATAGAAAAAAAAAAAAAAATCAACATAATAAATTGTAATACTAATAGTCAGTCCAGTGGTAAAAATAGAACAATTAAGATTAGACATTGTATTATCAACTGTCAGCCCAGTGGTAAACATCCGTAAAGAAAAATCTCCTAAAGTGACTTCATTCTGGACAATTAAGATTAGACATTGTAATATTAACAGTCAACCCAGTGGCAGAAAAAGAAAAAAAAAAAAAAAAAAAACCAGTTCAATTAATTAAGATTAGAAATTGTAATATTAACAGTCAACCCAGAGGTAAAAAAAAAAAAAAAAAAAAAAAAATTGAGATTATAAATGGTAATATTAACAGTCATCCCATGGGTCATAATAAAAAAATAAAAAAAAAAAAAAAAAAAAAAATCACAGAATGTTACAGACAGACACAGGGATACACGTTTGCCAGATCATGACCCGTGGTGGACAGGAGAGTTCATCCTACCTGATTGTGCAGTTCATGCTTGGCCTCCTCTATGTGCTTCAGCTGGTCGTGCAGCTGGACAACCTGCTGGTCAGTCTCTGCATCGACCTCGCGCAAACGGTTCTCTAATTCCTTGACTTTTTTTTCTTGGAAGAGCTTGAGGGATTTTTCTTCATTAGCCGACACCCTGGCGGCTCGCACGTCAGCGTGGAGCTTCTCAATCTCCTGGTTCAGGCGCGCTCTGGCAATGGTACAATACACATGTACACATAATGCATGAACAATTATAATACAAAAATAATGAACAGATGAATAATAATAAGAATACTGTATTAAGTGGGAACGATACAATATTACACTTAAAAAATATAAATGTGATAAAAAATACTAAAAAAAATATAAAATACTGATGACAATAAGATAAGACAAGGAAGTAGAATAATAATAATAATAATAATAATAATAAGACAAGAAAATGAAAAGGTGATAAAAAATACTAAAAAAATAAAAAATACTGATGATAATAAGATAAGACAAGGAAGTAGAATAATAATAATAATAATAATACTAGAAAATGAAAAGGTGATAAAAAAAAAATACTAAAGAAATAAAAAATAATGCTAATAAGATGAGACGAGGAAGTAGAATAATAAGAAGACTCAAGAAAATGAAAAGGTGATAAAAAAAAAATACTAAAGAAATAAAAAACAATGCTAATAAGATAAGACGAGGAAGTAGAATAATAAGAAGGCTCAAGAAAATGAAAAGGTGATTAAAAAAAATAATGAAGGAATAAAAAATAATGATAATAAGAGGAGGAAATATAATAATAATAATAATGCAACTCACTCTTCCTGTGAGAGCTGCTTGATGGCGTCGGCCTGCGCCTCCATCTGGGACAGCTCCTCGTCCTGGTCCGAGCACACCTGCTTCAGCTGCGAGATCATCTGTACGGGGGAGACACTACATTAAGCCTCTCCCTTGGGTGTAGTTTAGTTAGTTTCAGTTAGGTGCGGGGGAGGTGCACATAGGCTTGTAAAATTCCCAGAAATATTCCCTGGAAAGTTTCTATATTCCCAGAAACTTTCCCACCCTTTGCACACAACATTAAGTAAGTAAGTAAGTAAGTAAGTAAGTAAGTAAGTAAGTATTAAGTAAGTAAGTAAGTAAGTAAGTAAGTAAGTATTAAGTAAGTAAGTAAGTAAGTAAGTAAGTAAGTAGTAAGTAAGTAAGTAAGTAGTAAGTAAGTAAGTAAGTAAGTAAGTAAGTAAGTAAGTAAGTAGTAAGTAAGTAAGTAAGTAAGTAGTAAGTAAGTAAGTAAGTAAGTAAGTAAGTAAGTAAGTAAGTAAGTAAGTAGTAAGTAAGTAAGTAAGTAAGTAGTAAGTAAGTAAGTAAGTAAGTAAGTAAGTAAGTAAGTAAGTAAGTAGTAAGTAAGTAAGTAAGTAAGTAAGAGTAAGTAAGTAAGTGTAAGTAGTAAGTAGTAAGTAAGTAAGTAAGTAAGTAAGTAAAGTGTAGTAAGGTAAGTAAAGTAAGTAAGTAAGTAAGTAAGTAAGTAAGTAAGTAAGTAAGTAAGTAAGTAAGTAAGTAAGTAAGTAAGTAAGTAAGTAGTAAGTAAGTAAGTAAGTAGTAAGTAAGTAAGTAAGTAAGTAAGTAAGTAAGTAGTAAGTAAGTAAGTAGTAAGTAAGTAAGTAAGTAGTAAGTAAGTAAGTAGTAAGTAAGTAAGTAAGTAAGTAGTAAGTAAGTAAAGTAAGTAAGTAAGTAAGTAAGTAGTAAGTAAGTAGTAAGTAAGTAAGTAAGTAAGTAGTAAGTAAGTAAGTAGTAAGTAAGTAAGTAAGTAAGTAAGTAAGTAAGTAGTAAGTAAGTAAGTAAGCAGTAAGTAAGTAAGTAAGTAAGTAAGTAGTAAGTAAGTAAGTAAGTAAGTAGTAAGTAAGTAAGTAAGTAAGTAAGTAAGTAAGTAAGTAATAAGTAAGTAGTAAGTAAGTAGTATTATTGTTTTAAGGCGCCGCAACTGCGGGGTTATTGACGGAGTAAGTAGTAAGTAAGTAAGTAAGAAGTAAGTAGTAAGTAAGTAAGTAAGTAAGTAAGTAAGTAAGTAAGTAAGTAAGTAAGTAAGTAAGTAAGTAAGTAGTAAGTAAGTAAGTAAGTAAGTAAGTAAGTAGCCAGTAAGTAAACCTTTCCCTTAGGTGTGCACATTTTACCTTTTCTTGTTCTTGCATTTTCTCAGTCTATATCTTCCTTCTGTTCATGATGGACAAGTATCATGTAAACACTGATGGGGTACACTGATAGAAAGCCATGCAACAAAAAATGACTGACATGTAATTTCAAAACCATCCCAATTTATGATACTGAAGAGCGAAATTAATTTTAAAACCCCTCAAAAATATGAGTTTTGACAAATACATAATCTCTGTCCTCTGAGACTGACAGTAATAATAACGTCACAGAATCCAGCCCTCTTCTTTCTGCTTCCCACAAATATCACCCACCACACTGAAATATAACTTACCAATTCAGACTGTTGGAGTTTTGTGTGGAGGTCCGCGATGTCCTGTCTAAGGGTGGCCTTGTCCTGCTCCACCCTGCCCTTCGCCGCCTCCTCCACCTTCATCTGGGACTCAAGGCCGCGCTTCTCTAGCTGTACGCAAAACAAATTTCACTTACAAATTTCACAAACCTTACCTATTGTCTAGTATGTTATGGAAGCCCAATATTAATTATCTGCACTGATCAGACTCAACTGGATTATTTGGCTCCATGGAAATACTACACAAATGACATTCAATTTACTTTTACGTATATTCAATCTTTACACCTGATGCAGTTCCGTCGTATGTGAATATACCTTATTGAAGATTTGTAAGGAGTTTGTTCATAGATATTCATGGTTAAGTAAACACGTAAACAACAAACAAAATAGCATTCTACTTCCTGTATTCCACAACGCAGCCTCATTGCCAGTGGTTTACCTTTGCCACTACATAATGCTTAAGGTTTCAGACCTCAGCGATGCATCGAATCCTATAAAGTTCATCCTACCAACACTCTAACACTAGTGAATGTCAGATGTGAAGTGCTTCATCCCATTTATGCAGTCTAAAATCTACTAAACCTTGAAAATACAATAACAGATCAAGAGGATTCATGCAGCTCCTGTGTTTACCTTAAGACTGTCCATCTGCTGGTGTGCTTCCTTAAGCTTACGTTGGTGCTGCTCCCCACTCTTGTTGATGTCTTCCAGGCTGCAGATCTTGTCCTCTAGCTGGGAACATGCATGCTGAAAATTAAACCGAAAATAAACTGAATAGCCGAGCTTTATCCCCCAGATGTTACGAGCAAACCCTGGTGACATTTCAGTGTGTCTAAAAGATTAATTCCTCTCATGGTGTGTAGCATTAAGGAAACCCCGCCTTATGTTGTTCCCCTATTTTCCATTCCCTTTTATGTTCCTTTATGTTTATGTTGTTCCCCTATTTTCCATTCCCTTTTATGTTCCTTTATGTGTATGTTGTTCCCTTATTTTCCATTCCCTTTTATGTTCCTTTATGTTTATGTTGTTCCCCTATTTTCCATTCCCTTTTATGTTCCTTTATGTTTATGTTGTTCCCCTATTTTCCATTCCCTTTTATGTTCCTTTATGTTTATGTTGTTCCCCTATTTTCCATTCCCTTTTATGTTCCTTTATGTGTATGTTGTTCCCTTATTTTCCATTCCCTTTTATGTTCCTTTATGTTTATGTTGTTCCCCTATTTTCCATTCCCTTTTATGTTCCTTTATGTTTATGTTGTTCCCTTATTTTCCATTCCCTTTTATGTTCCTTTATGTGTATGTTGTTCCCTTATTTTCCATTCCCTTTTATGTTCCTTTATGTGTATGTTCCCCTATTTTCCATTCCCTTTTATGTTCCTTTATGTGTATGTTGTTCCCTTATTTTCCATTCCCTTTTATGTTCCTTTATGTTTATGTTGTTCCCTTATTTTCCATTCCCTTTTATGTTCCTTTATGTGTATATTGTTCCCCTATTTTCCATTCCCTTTTATGTTCCTTTATGTTTATGTTGTTCCCTTATTTTCCATTCCCTTTTATGTTCCTTTATGTGTATGTTCCCCTATTTTCCATTCCCTTTTATGTTCCTTTATGTTTATGTTGTTCCCTTATTTTCCATTCCCTTTTATGTTCCTTTATGTGTATATTGTTCCCCTATTTTCCATTCCCTTTTATGTTCCTTTATGTTTATGTTGTTCCCTTATTTTCCATTCCCTTTTATGTTCCTTTATGTGTATATTGTTCCCTTATTTTCCATTCCCTTTTATGTTCCTTTATGTGTATGTTGTTCCCTTATTTTCCATTCCCTTTTATGTTCCTTTATGTTTATGTTGTTCCCTTATTTTCCATTCCCTTTATGTTCCTTTATGTGTATATTGTTCCCTATTTTCCATTCCCTTTTATGTTCCTTTATGTTTATGTTGTTCCCTTATTTTCCATTCCCTTTTATGTTCCTTTATGTGTATGTTCCCCTATTTTCCATTCCTTTTATGTTCCTTTATGTTTATGTTGTTCCCTTATTTTCCATTCCCTTTATGTTCCTTTATGTTTATGTTGTTCCCTATTTTCCATTCCTTTTATGTTCCTTTATGTGTATATTGTTCCCTTATTTTCCATTCCCTTTTATGTTCCTTTATGTGTATGTTGTTCCCTTATTTTCCATTCCCTTTTATGTTCCTTATGTGTATATTGTTCCCCTATTTTCCATTCCCTTTTATGTTCCTTTATGTGTATATTGTTCCCTTATTTTCCATTCCCTTTTATGTTCCTTTATGTGTATGTTGTTCCCTTATTTTCCATTCCCTTTTATGTTCCTTTATGTGTATATTGTTCCCTTATTTTCCATTCCCTTTTATGTTCCTTTATGTGTATGTTGTTCCCTTATTTTCCATTCCCTTTTATGTTCCTTTATGTTTATGTTGTTCCCTTATTTTCCATTCCCTTTTATGTTCCTTTATGTGTATATTGTTCCCTTATTTTCCATTCCCTTTTATGTTCCTTTATGTGTATGTTGTTCCCTTATTTTCCATTCCCTTTTATGTTCCTTTATGTGTATATTGTTCCCCTATTTTCCATTCCCTTTTATGTTCCTTTATGTGTATATTGTTCCCTTATTTTCCATTCCCTTTTATGTTCCTTTATGTGTATGTTGTTCCCTTATTTTCCATTCCCTTTTATGTTCCTTTATGTGTATGTTGTTCCCTATTTTCCATTCCCTTTTATGTTCCTTTATGTGTATATTGTTCCCTTATTTTCCATTCCCTTTTATGTTCCTTTATGTGTATGTTGTTCCCCTATTTTCCATTCCCTTTTATGTTCCTTTATGTGTATATTGTTCCCCTATTTTCCATTCCCTTTTATGTTCCTTTATGTGTATGTTGTTCCCCTATTTTCCATTCCCTTTTATGTTCCTTTATGTTTATGTTGTTCCCCTATTTTCCATTCCCTTTTATGTTCCTTTATGTGTATGTTGTTCCCCTATTTTCCATTCCCTTTTATGTTCCTTTATGTTTATGTTGTTCCCTTATTTTCCATTCCCTTTTATGTTCCTTTATGTTTATGTTGTTCCCCTATTTTCCATTCCCTTTTATGTTCCTTTATGTTTATGTTGTTCCCCTATTTTCCATTCCCTTTTATGTTCCTTTATGTTTATGTTGTTCCCCTATTTTCCATTCCCTTTTATGTTCCTTTATGTTTATGTTCCCATGGTGTCCAGAAAACTTACTTGGTGGTCCAGCTGCTGCTTATCAATATCTGCTTCCCTGGATTTAATTTCACCCTCCAGCTTGTCAATGGTGTTCTGGAGACTGGCTTCCACCTCCGCAGCTTTCTTTATGGCAACCTGTGAGGATCAAGACAAGCACAGGAAAAGTTTACAAAAGCAAATAGTAAATGGTAACAATCGAATTTGACTTAATTGGTAGATTATATCAAAACTGTCTATTCTTCAATATACAGTAAAACCTCTCGTATTCGGACCCTCATTATTCGGACTTTGACATTATTTTTTTTTTTTTTTTAGGGGTCGAACTTTCCTGGCTATATACACTACACCTGGATTTTTTTTTCTTTTTTTTTTTCACATATCTCCACATATATAATCCCCCCATTATTCGGATCCTTGCATTACTCGCACCACTCCTTGGCCCAATTAGTCCGAATATGAGAGGTTTTACTGTATACATTAAATCAAAATGAAATCAAAAGATATGAAAATATTACAGCTTGATTACTATCCCAATTACATTATTAATTCATATCTGTGAATCAAGATATATGATGAATGCTGAAAGTGTGCAAATGAAAGATGAATGAACAGAAAGAAAAATTAAATGAATGATAATGCAAGATGAATATGAAAAAGCCTGTGAGCCAAATCTTCAGGTGTAGGTACAAGTTCCCGGGACAGGACAGCAATATACTCTGAATTTTTTATGAGGTGAAAAATCCTGACCCCTTGCTCCTTACTGACTGATATTTGATGCCAGGAGAAGGGAATACTACGCTTCTACTAAATTTCAGCTGTATTTTATCATACTTAACCATATTATCAGGTAAACATAGGCATCATTTTAACCAGGAGAAGGGAATACTACGCTTCTACTAAATTTCAGCTGTATTTTATCATAGTTAACCATAGTATCAGGTAAACATAGGCATCATTTTAACCAGGAGAAGGGAATACTACGCTTCTACTAAATTTCAGCTGTATTTTATCATAGTTAACCATAGTATCAGGAAAGCATAGGCATAATTTTAAACATGAGACCTGAGATAGTGAATGAAAACATGATAGAATAGATTTTTTGCCTCATTGAAAAAAATAGCCTATAGTGCCGGCTCACCTCCTTCTCCCCGAGCTGGGACCGCTGCTCTCGGCTCTTCTCCCGCAGGAACGCTATCGTGTCCTGCGTCGCCTTGGACTCACGGTCGGCCACTCGCAGATCAAGCTTGCTGTCCGACACCTCCTGCTTAGCCTGTGGAAATTGTCTCCATTGTTACTAATGTAGATATTTACTGATCACATTATTACTATTATTTTAAACATCACAAAGGACTGGCCAAGGTAAAAAAAAAAAAGTAACAAAAAGCCTGCGTTACTTACTCTCTCCGCTCATTCAAATAAATAAACCAGGCTATTCACATTCACATCAAGCCAGACATAACACTTATTACTACTGTAGACATAATTACTACTGTAGATAGTTACTTTTGATACCAATTACTCTCAATCAAATCAATCTCAGACTATTCACATTCACATCAAGCCAGATATAACACTTATTACTACTGTAGACATAATTACTACTGTAGATAGTTACTTTTCATACCAATTACTCTCAATCAAATCAATCTCAGACTATTCACGTTCACATCAAACCAGACATAATACTTGGTCAAGGTCATGTCAAGCAAGGTCGTCTAAGTCATGGCAAGCTGCTTCACACACCTGTTTTAGATCCTCAGCCTGTTTTCTCGCCTTCTCCTTCTCCTGAGTGAGAGCTGAGCGTGCACTCTCAAGCTGGGTTTCCAAACACTCCAGCTTTGCTTTGTACATGTCCTCACAAGCCTCAGTGGAATGTTTGTTGCCTTCTAGGAGGTTGACTGTCTCGTCCAATTTGGCGAGGAGATGCTCCAACTCTGATATCTTGGCCCTGTGTTCTCCTGGCAAAACATCACAGGTTTGAAATAGATCTAATTGCTTCACATTGAACAAAGATTAATAAACACCCACTGTAAGCCTAAATCACGAAATACTTTTATATTTTCTTGTATAATCAAATGACTATTAAATAAATAAGAAGGCAAAAAGGAGGTAAATTCCGATAAGATAAACACCGAACTTCCTTTGGTGGACGAAACCATTTTTTTCTAGTAAGTTTTGATGTGGTTTGAATTAATCTGCTAACAGTTTCTGTCGCAAATTATTTTTTCTGTGTGATTTGGAAGAAAAAAAGAAAAAAAAGAAAATTGGGACAGAAATGGTTAGCAGATTAATTCAACGCACATCAAAACTCACCCAAAAAAAGTTTCGTCCACCAAAGTGAATTCGGTGTTCATCTGGAATAATACCAAAAAGGACACTGGCAGAAAACAATGAGATTACTTCACTTGCAATGTTGGAGGGAGGCTAGGTGGTGGAAAGCTGTACAGAAATGTGTTTAAAGTATTGGTTAACCTAGCAGTGCCTCACAAGCCCCCGCCCTACCTTCCTTGGCCTTCACAACCATCAGCTGGGACTGCAGGTTCACTTTGTCCCCGGTGATACCCTTCAACTCCCTCTCCAGCTCCTTCATCCTGGCCTCCTGCTCCTCCTCCTTCAGGCTGCGCGTGGACCCCAGGCTTGAGAGGCTCGCTATGGACTCGTTCAGCTGGCAAGACACACCCTGGGAAGGAGACGCTCATATAAGACCAGGACACCTTAGAAAGTAAGTTGGATTTGCTCTTTTTTCAAATATTACTTACTAGGCATTTCCTATGTTGATTTTTTAAGCCTGTAGTTGATCTCATAATAGAAAATATATACTATCATTGTTTAGATAGACAAGTTCCATTTTGATATAATTATATCATCACACATGTACTGCCTTTCGAAGGGCAAATTTGATTTACACCCTGATCAGAAGATTGGTAAGTCACACCGTTAAATGTTTTCAAGCACCATTCTGCCGAAGTAATGCACAAAACGTCCTTTCAAACTGCATAATGTTTCCTTAAGTCTAGCATGTAGTAATACAATTAAAAAGTTTTTCTAATTCTAATGGGTTAAGGGACAGCATCAAGTCCATACCTGCAGCTGTTGACGCAGACGGCAGCACTCCTCCTTCTCCCGGGCCAGCTGGCTCTCAAGGTGACCAATGCGTTTCTTCTTCTCATTATGTTCCTGAAGTTTGAGAAATTATTACAAACGTACAAATTTTACCACTGCACTTGTATAATTAATTACTAGACTAATGAGCTTTACACTGCCTGGCACCACTCCCCACTACTGAATTATTATGTATAAATTTGATCACTGCATTTTTTATCATTAATTACTAGACTATTAACTTTTATATAACTTTACACAACCACTCCCCAGTACTGTCTGTTAATAATACCACAATTGCTTTCCTTTACCCAACTACAAGTCATTACAAGTTGTCATAACATTTTTCAGCAATTCCTTTATCTACCAGACATTCTCTCAGCAGCATTGCCCAAACATGGTGATAACAAATAACTTCATTCATTTAATATACTCCCAATCAGGTGGCAGTTCTGTTTACGAGACGTACGGATTACTGACTTACTGTTTACTGAGCCCTCCACCCTCATCTCACACCAAGACAACACTATAAACACTAACCTGTTCCTTCATGTTCTGGAATTTCTTTGAGGATACTTTCAATTCTTCCTCCAACTTGGCTGTTTTGATGGACATGTTCTCAATCTGTTCCTCCAGGACCCTCTTCTCCTCCCCCATCTGAGAGGTCTCCAGAGGGCTTTCTCCAGACAGCTGGTTTCCCGGACAGCTTCCTCGGCCCTGTCCTCCGCTGCGTGACTCTTGGCTTTCTCCTTGTCCAGCTTGCACAGCACTTCCTTCAGCTGTTGCTGCAGAGCCTTGGCCGCCTCGCACCCGCCACTGCACTGCTCGGGTATCCTCTGGCTCACACGTCTTTCTTTCTCCTGTGGAAAATGATCTATTAATCCACTGCATACAATGACGATGTAAAGGAGCTATTACAATGCATGTGATTATGTACCTGATGACTATTCACCAAAATGATTACAGGATGAAACTTGTATATGATAATGATGGGAGGTGGTAGCAGAGTGGTTAGCATCTCCGTGTGGCGTCCTCAGTGATCCGAGTTCGATCCCCGATGAGAACCAAAATCCACTTAAAATCTTTCTGCACCGTCAAGTGGCCTAAGAACACCCACATGCTCCCCATTAACTCTAACTTCGATTAAGAGTTCATCAGAGAAAACAGGGGGCGGCACGAGCTACTAATCACAGGCGTCACTATAAAAATCTTGCCTGCGCCACCACGGGCGAGGGCTAACCATCTTAGTTCAGCACTTACCATATTTGAGATGGCTTTCTTCAGTTCCTTATTCTTGAGCACAAAGGCCTGGAACTCCTTCTCCCTCTCCAGCAGGGCGTTGCCAACCTCCTGGTGTTGAGCCTTCAGGTAGGCCACTTCCCCCTCATAGGCCTGTAGGGCAGAGTCAGGGATGAACCCACGAACAAGTGATAAATGGATTGATCGATTGATTGTAATGCCAAAAAAGGGGAAATGTGCCAGAGATCAGAGGTCATATGGCACTATGGAAAAGCATAAAAAATGGGAGGGGTTAGAGAGACAGGTGAAACGAGTGTGTGATGTGAAGATGAAAAGTGATAAGTTGAGATTAAAACATTCATTCTCTTCTGACACGCCTGAATCAAGTACACATCTTCTTTCTGTGTAACGTCAGTTTTTCCGATAATATTTTATGAGGTTAGACGGCCGACGATACGCTTCCAACTATCTCAAAGTAAAGTATCAAAGTATCTTCAAAATCAAGTACAAATATACTCTTCATATTGATGGATATATAACTTATGGAAGTCAGTAATGTATATAATCATGAAATGCAATATTTTCTGATTTTTATCATGGGGCTCAGTGGAGATAATTATCAAGGGACGCGTGCGTGCGTACCATAGGAGAAAATACATCTACTGCATGTGAGACGGGCAGTATTTTCTTAACCTTCTACTTTTCTGATCATATTTTTCAAAACTGATTCAGATAAAACCAAAGATAACTATGAAATATTACCACCTTTTCTTCTATAAAAAAAAACCAACAATAATAATAATAAAAAATAAATAAATGAAATAATAAAAAAATTAATAAAAACATTAAGTACCACAAAATCCAAGCCTCCAACACAAAAGCAATGTCTGCGGCAAAACTCACGTTAATCTTCACATCGCATTCCTCCGTCTTCTTGGCCGCCTCCGCCTTCCACTTCTTCTTCATGTCCTTGATCAGCTCTATCACCTCTCGCTCCGTCTTGGTGCGGTCCGCTCGCTCGTTGGCCAGGTCTCTCTTGTAGTTCTGGGGGATGGGGAGATGCACTCAGCACTTCCCACACATCACATACACACACACACCTCCCTCCCTATTCCCTCACACCTCACATTCACATATTCAACCTGAGTCTCCATTATAATTGATATCTGAATGAACTAACATTCTGAAGCCCAAAAATCATAGAAATAATGAGAGGCGAGTCCCAAAATGTATCAATTATGTGTTTTCTAATCATTCTATACACATTTCAGCAAAAAAAAATATAAAAAAATATAAAAAAATAATAAGAAAAATCCAAATTTGCAGTTTTTGTGAGAAATGCTTTGCCCTCTAAGAGTTAAGAAGGTACTGCATCCCTGTACTCACGGCAGCTTCCCTCTCCTTCTTGATGTTCTCCTCCTCGAGGCGCTGTCGCTCCTTCTCCAGGTACTCCAGACGCATCTCGGCCTCCTTCAGCTTGTAGTCCTTCAGCTTCAAGTGGCGCTCACCCTCTCCGTCCTTGATGGCCTGAAGCTGCAGGGGGGAAACACTTTTAGGGGCACAACTACTATATAAACCTACTATATATATCTCACAAGACACTATGACGTTAAACAGAAAGACGACGATGGGCAGAACTACTATGATCTGGGCACCATTTTCCTCCCTCACACAAACACGTGGGCCCGGCAGTCACCAGCAGTTGCCTTGGTGATATCCAGAATTCAATAGTCTGTACACCATATCAAATAAGTTTAGCACAGCCCCCAATCCCCGCCGTACCTGCAGCTTCAGTTCATGGTTCTCCTTCCTCTGCATCTTGAGCTGTACCTCCAGCTGCGAAGGTTCCCTCAAGGTCTCATCCAGTATGGAGATGTTGATGGCTGTTGTGCTGCTTCTGTGAACTGTCCTGCTGGGTGAGATAAAAGGACATTGTGGCTTTCTACTTGACCATACCCTGGGTAGAAAGCAAGGCACCTAAATGACAGCACAAAATCCTGAAGCAAAACTTTTTACTGTCAATAACACTATAGTCGCCAAGTGAATTTTACATGCGAATATTACAAATTTTAGCTTCCCTACAGACCTGTATGTGCCACTAAAGACACATATATAATATAAACTACTGTGCATGCCTCTTCAGTGGCACATACAAATCTGTAGTGATGCAAAAATTTGTAATATATGGCACCTGGCGACATTAGTGCAGTGGCGACTATAGTGTTATTGACGGTAGGCAGGATGGTGAAGCAGCCTGAGTGTTCCACAAATGTGATGGATTAATATAACCAATAGTGGGTCTGTACATCTATGTTGCTTTACATAAGAAAAATGGGCAATGAGGTGCAAAAGATCACCCCTGAAAACAGACGCCGAGGAGCTACCTTTCTGCCTCGGGGTTCTGCCTGTTGTAGGTGTAGCCCACAAAGGGAAGGTTCTTGCCCGTGAAGGTCTGGGGCACTCGGAAGGCGTCCACCGAGGGCATCCGACGCTCATTCTCAAACTCCTCAAAGTTGCTGGTGTCGTCCAGGCCGTTCACGATGGGCACAAACGGCGGCGACTCTGTCAGGAGGAACATACTTAAGCTTTAGTACCGGAGGAACATATGAAGCGTGCTGCATTATAACTGGCATTTTAACCTTCCAAATACCCTACAGTGGTATTAAAATTTGTATTATATTTTATAATTGTTGGAACTAGATTGTGTTGACTGTAGAGGGTAAAAGATAAATATAATAATTGTATATAGAGGTTCATATAGAGCCGAGTGATCAAGACACCCGTACTTACTGTTCCTGAGGTCGTTCCAGTTGATGTGAAGGAAGAACTTGTGCTGCAGCAGGCCGGAGTGGGTGAGGCGGTGGGCGGCCTCCTCCAGCAGGCCGCGCATCAGAGACTTGGCCACCTCACTCACTGACTTATCCCCATTAAAATTCAGTGATTCCTTAGGGAGATAATAACAACATTGATGTGACCTTATTGTAGTTTTGTTATAGGTGTTATAGATCTTTGTTTTTGACCTTATTTGTAGTTTTGTTATAGGTGTTATAGATCTTTGTTTTTGTAGTAATAATAGGAAATATTGAAAGTGTGGTAAATGAAAGGGATACAAAAGGAAGAAAAGAATGGAAAGAAGATGAGAGAGAAGAAAGAAAGAGGATGTTAGTTAATAAGACAACAAACATTGCTATGAATGAGAAAAGTACATTATGCTTTGCTGACTCTTAATGGACTTGACCAAATGCTAGGTAATAAAAGAATGGATTGTTTATGAGCTTAAGACATTCACTAACTTACTAACTAAACTAAACTACCTTGACTAAATGCAAGACAATAAGATAGTGGACTGTTATATTCACTACCTTTTACTGATGAAGCTTTTATAAGAACTTTCGATATCTCTTAACTGCTGGAAACTGCCCATGTTTACCTTATGATTCAGGATGTTGCTGTAGGTGGCAACAACCTGGTCTGTCTTGAAGGGTGTGAAGCCATACACCATTTCATACATCATGATGCCAAGAGACCACATATCACACTCAGTCTGTCAAAGAGAAGTATATCTTAATACATGTGCTGCTGCTGCTGCTGTGGACTGCTGATAAGCAAGAGTATCCCACTGAAAAACAGAGGAAGAGTATTTGAAGCATGTATAAGATCAGTTTTGCTGTATGGTTCTGAGACATGGGCTTTGACAAAGAAGTTGGAGGATATGTTGGCTGGTTGTGATCGGAGAATGTTAAGATATATGACTGGGATCACATGGAGAGACGAGGTGTCCAGTGAAGAGGTGGCGAAGAAAATGTGGTTTGAAGGAGCTGAGTACAGTGCTGAGGGTAAGGCGATTGAGGTGGTTTGGGCATGTGAAGAGGAGTGAAGGTGGTGAGGCATTGGGGAGAGCTGTTAAGAGTGGAAGTGCCAGGTCGCCGTCCACCGGGCAGGCCACGGAAGACATGGAAACAGTGTTGCAGAGGATCTGGCAGTATTGGGCATTGAAGAGGTTGAGGCAATGGATAGAGGTAGTTGGAATGGAAGCGTATCATCGGACGTCTAACCTCATAAAATATTATGGGAAAAACTAAACAGAAAGAAGAACATGTGCAATGATCAAAGCTTTAATGCTACAAGAGTTTCTGAGTTTACAGAGTGGTGATTCCAAGTGGTCCTGTTTCTACTTACACCATAGGGGACGTTAGTGTCTTCATCCAGTGACTGCAGGACCTCCGGGGCGATGTAGTCCGGGGTTCCCACAGGCATCTTGGTCCTCACCACCCCGCTGGAGGTGAGTCTTGCCGCCGAGCCAAAGTCTGCCAGCTTGAGGTGTCCACAGCGGTCAATGAGGATGTTGTCGGGCTTGATGTCCCTGTAGAGATAAGAACATGTAATGAGGTGTGATGTAAGAGAGTGTAGGTAATGGAAATAAAGGAAATTGAGAAATGAAGGGAAGAAGTAAAAAAGGGATAAGGAGAAAAGGAAAGGGATAAAAGGAGGAAGGAAGAGAGAGAGAGAGAGAGAGAGAGAGAGAGAGAGAGAGAGAGAGAGAGGAGAGAGAGGAGAGAGAGAGAGAGAGAGAGAGAGAGAGAGAGAGAGAGAGAGAGAGAGAGAGAGAGGAGAGAGAGGAGAGAGAGAGAGAGAGAGAGAGAGAGAGAGAGAGAGAGAGAGAGAGAGAGAGAGAGAGGAGAGAGGAGAGAGAGAGAGAGAGAGAGAGAGAGAAAAGAGAAAAGAGAGAGAGAGAGAGAGAGAGAGAGAGAGAGAGAGAGAAGAGAGGAGAGAGAGAGAGAGAGAGAGAGAGAGAGAGAGAGAGAGAGAGAGAGAGAGAGAGAGAGAGAGAGAGAGAGGAGAGAGGAGAGAAGAAGAGAGAAGAGAGAGAAGAGGAGGAGAGAGAGAGAGAGAGAGAGAGAGAGAGAGAGAGAGAGAGAGAGAGAAATAAGAAAATAACGAAGCTACAAGAGGCCGTGAGACCTACACGTGGTAGTTCCTGTTAGATACTTGGTTGAAATGACAGATTTTATGGAGCCAAAGAGATGCAACTGTGTGATGAATTAGTGATCCTGATAAATGTATACATGTTCATATGAAATAGTTCAGACATTAACCTGAAACTTCTTTGTATATATTACATGGCATTTAATCCAATAAGGTCAAAATAATCTCTTCCAAATAAATATGCTTTCTGTATATATGTACCATGTAACTGTTGAGGTGTGATAAACATTTATTGGTATTGTTACTATTAAGTCTCCTGTCCTATACTATCATGAGTAAGAGGTTGATGAGTGCATGGGTGTATTGCAGTGTATTGAAGTGTATGTTTGAAGAGGATCTGGCAGCATTGGGCATATGAAGAAGTTGAGGCAATGGATAGAGATAGTTAAAAGCGTATCATCGGCCGTCTAACCTCATAAAATATTATAGGAAAAACTGCCGTTACACAGAAAGAAGGTGGAAGTGGTCACCTGTGCACATATCCCATGGAGTGCAGATCATGGACCGCCAGTGTGGCCTCAGCCAGGTAGAAGCAGGCCATGTCCTCGGGGAAGCAGCCGTCGTAGCGGTCCAGCAGTGACAGCAGGTCCCCGCCCGGGTGGAAGTCCATCACCAAGTACAGCTGCTGGGCGTCCTGGGAGAGACAACAGTGTGGAGGTGCAGCTGCCAGCAACCCCCCCCCCCCCCACCAGGCACACAACACTCCTCACCAAGGATAATAATCTCTTTATACTATGATAATAATAACCTCTTTACACTATCCTTGGTCCTCGTTATGTCTCTCGTTTTCTCGTAAAAATTAAGGATGTTCCTACCTGGAAGGCATACTGAAGGTGAGTCATCCAGAGGGAGTTTGCTTTGGCCAAAATGTCTCTCTCTTCTTCATAAAATGTCACCTGAAAATTACAAGGAAATAAGATTAATAGATTAATAGAATAATAAAACAATCGATTACAATGATTCAACTCTCACATTGTGTAACCCTTCATTCTTCACTGACATATCTATGACACCCAAACACTTAAGTCCCTCCCTTGCTTACGTGTTTCTGGGAGAGAGTGTCAGTCTTGCGCAGGGTCTTGAGGGCGTACACGTTCCCGGTGGCCTTCTCACGCACCACCTGCACCACGCCGAACTGGCCCTTGCCGATCACCTTCTTCTGCTCAAAGTCGTTCAGGTTCACCCGCAGCTGCCGCAGCTCATGCACGGTGCTGCGGTCTGTAGTGACGGAACAAACACAGATTGATGTGCGTTTGCTGTACATACATTATAGGCTATATAACAAATATAATATTTTGAAATATGCATATATAACAAATATAATATTTTGAAATATGCACATATAACAAATATAATATTTTGAAATATGCACATATAACAAATATAATATTTTGAAATATGCACATATAACAAATATAATATTTTGAAATATACACATATAACAAATATAATATTTTGAAATATGCATATATAACAAATATAATATTTTGAAATATGCACATATAACAAATATAATATTTTGAAATATACACATATAACAAATATAATATTTTGAAATATGCACATATAACAAATATAATATTTTGAAATATGCATATATAACAAATATAATATTTTGAAATATGCACATATAACAAATATAATATTTTGAAATATGCATATATAACAAATATAATATTTTGAAATATGCATATATAACAAATATAATATTTTGAAATATGCACATATAACAAATATAATATTTTGAAATATGCATATATAACAAATATAGGTAATATTTTGAAATATGCATATATAACAAATATAATATTTTGAAATATGCATATATAACAAATATAATATTTTGAAATATGCATATATAACAAATATAATATTTTGAAATATGCATATATAACAAATATAATATTTTGAAATATGCATATATAACAAATATAATATTTTGAAATATGCATATATAACAAATATAATATTTTGAAATATGCACATATAACAAATATAATATTTTGAAATATGCATATATAACAAATATAATATTTTGAAATATGCATATATAACAAATATAATATTTTGAAATATGCATATATAACAAATATAATATTTTGAAATATGCACATATAACAAATATAATATTTTGAAATATGCACATAAAAAATATAATATTTTGAAATATGCATATATAAAAAATATAATATTTTGAAATATGCACATATAACAAATAATATTTTGAAATATGCAATATAAAAATATAATATTTTGAAATATGCAACATATAACAAATATAATATTTTGAAATATGCATATATAAAAAATATAATATTTTGAAATATGCATATATAAAAAATATAATATTTTGAAATATGCATACATAAAAAATATAATATTTTGAAATATGCATATATAAAAAATATAATATTTTGAAATATGCATATATAAAAAATATAATATTTTGAAATATGCATATATAAAAAATATAATATTTTGAAATTGCATATATAAAAAATATAATATTTTGAAATATGCACATATAAAAAATATAATATTTTGAAATTGCATATATAAAAAATATAATATTTTGAAATATGCATACATAAAAAATATAATATTTTGGAATATGCATATATAAAAAATATAATATTTTGAAATATGCATATATAAAAAATATAATATTTTGAAATATGCATACATAAAAAATATTATATTTTGAAATATGCATATATAAAAAATATAATATTTTGAAATATGCATACATAAAAAATATTATATTTTGAAATATGCATACATAAAAAATATAATATTTTGAAATATGCATATATAAAAAATATAATATTTTGAAATATGTATATATAAAAAATATAATATTTTGAAATATGCATACATAAAAAATATAATATTTTGAAATATGCATATATAAAAAATATAATATTTTGAAATATGCATATATAAAAAATATTATATTTTGAAATATGCATACATAAAAAATATTATATTTTGAAATATGCATATATAAAAATATATATTTTGAATATGCATAATAAAAAATATTATATTTTGAAATATGCATATATAAAAAAT
Source organism: Chionoecetes opilio (assembly GCA_016584305.1). NCBI lineage: Eukaryota > Metazoa > Arthropoda > Malacostraca > Decapoda > Majidae > Chionoecetes > Chionoecetes opilio. The sequence continues at coordinate 353,788 of JACEEZ010015694.1, forward strand.
ATTATATTTTGAAATATGCATATATAAAAAATATTATATTTTGAAATATGCATATATAAAAAATATTATATTTTGAAATATGCATATATAAAAAATATTATATTTTGAAATATGCATATATAAAAAATATTATATTTTGAAATATGCATATATAAAAAATATTATATTTTGAAATATGCATAGCTATACTGTCTGCATTTACAAGACCATTCAGGGTCTGAATACTAGAAATATTAGGTCTGAAAAAAATACAAGACAACTCGATGAATACCTACACTTATTAACAAAGGCATTCACGTTCTCTTCCTTCTTGAGGTAGTCCTTGTTGCACTCCTCGTAGAGCACCAGCAGGGCGTCCAGCAGTCCCTCCTGCCCCACCAGCGGCCCCCCCTGCCCCCCTTCCAGCCCGGCATGGCTCACCAAGGAACGCAGCTGCCGCACCCGCTTGATGATCGCCTCCACGCCCCCCTCCTCCATGCTGCTGCTGCTTCACTAGGGATCGGGCGGCAAGAAAAGTAGCTATCAGGGTGACCACTCTTAACCCCTTCACGCCCAGATCTTTCCTTTGCTATAAAAAATTGTATGTTGTCAAGCCATAAAATAACAAAAAGTAACTGAATATACCAAATTAGTTAGTGGACAAGGATACTCAACAGGTCATATCTATAAAATATTGCTTATATTCACTATAAATTGTCTAATGGTGCACAAGTTACAATGGAAATTACGTTCTGAGCCTCAAGGGGTTAAATGTTCAGAAATCCCAAGACTGCCCCCTCAAAAATCCCAAAATAAATAAAAATATCCCAAGGTCGTTAAAAAAGCATAAATGAAACTGAACCCTAAATACGGTACACATGCTTACTTTGAGATAAAATACTTGGAGAAATACTTGAATAATCCCCTCAAAAATCCCAAGCTGGACAAAAAATATCCCAAGGCCATGGCCCAAATCCCAAGATATTGGGAAAAAGCCCAAGGAGTGGCATCCCTGATAGCTATCAGTATCCAGAACTAAATTCGCCTTACAAAATTTAATACAAACCTATTAATTTATATAAGTTTAGTTTCTATATGTTTATGTTTCTATAAGTTTAGTTTCTATATGTCCATTTTTCCACCTTCTTACGACTTCAATTTTTTTCAAGAGAGGAGTGACCGACCAGACACCTCCAAGACTAAATTGGCGGGATGGAAAGTATCAGTATAAATGATACACAAATATACATAGACAATGGTAAAGCAATGGAGTTACGTATTACTGGGTTTTTTTTCTATATGTAAAAGAAATGTTGTAGTCACAGTGATACAGTGTTTTTAATGGAAACGGTGACCATAAAATTCGGTGATGACATTTTTTCTTTATGAAAACTATGGGTTTCCGGAAAATAAAACTATCTCCATTACCTAGAAAAAACATATTTTTGGCCAGGAAAAATTAGTCATCAATGTCTCTGAAAATGACCGCGAAGTCCTCGTCCATTATTACCCTCGCCTCTACCGGTAAACATGAGGTGCCTTCTGCACATACAAGACACTGGTGTGTTGCTTTTCCCTCGGAAATCACTCGTTCCTGAGATGTTAATTTCTTAATATATTATAACTACGCGCCCGCCGCTGGCAGTTTAAGTTAAATTTGTTTAATAACCAGTGGTTAGGTACATGGAGCTCACCGACGTCGGCAAGAATTCCAATCGGTCCTATATCAGTGTAAAGGGAGAGTATCAGGGGAGTACTTGTTTGGAGATGGGAATATGGAAGAAGCAAAAAGAACAATCAACAGTTTTTAGATGACCAGAGAAAATAAGAGGAAAGAAAGAGAACGAAACTAAAAGACAGAATAAGAGAAGTCAACTAACTAAAGACCCAGACAGCAAGAAGAAACATGTCAGGGAGTGTCGATGAAAAAGGCCAGACTGCCGACCCACAACTGAACCGTAAAGAAGTACAGACGGGAAGGTTATACACTCAACACTGCAGCCTTCACATATAACTTAATCCATTTTCGTTATGAATTACTCACAATTTAACACCTACAGTTAGTTCATATTACCTTAAATCTGCTGTAGACACTATACACACCCCACTACATCACAATTACACGTCACTGAACAGTAAAAACACCCTTGACTGTTCCAAACTTCCTGCCACAATAATAACAAGGATTTAAATGGCTCAGCTGTCCTTGCTGCGCGCTGATTGGCCCACCAGCCTGCGAGCCAACTGACTAACTAGCTCAATATACTTCACAATTAATACTTTAAACATCTATAAGAGTACATGTTCCCTCAATATTTAGAGCCATATATAAATAACTTTTTTATTTGTTATCTTTTTTCGTTCTACGGTTTATGTGTAGTAAGTACATTACGCGGGAAATTCAAAATCCTACTCCTCTGCATGATTTTTCTTTTACCAAAATTAGATACGATTATAATGTTTGAGATTAAAGTTATATATACTTAATAGGTTTGTCATCGGTCTGTTATTATTATTGAGGTGGATATGTGATTATATAACATGTGCGTGTGTGTGTGTTGCAGACGCTTCATCATTCATACTATATAATACTCTCATGCAAACACAACACACACACACGTACACAACCCCTCCCCCCCACACACACACACAGGGTATACACTCCGTAGTGTAGGGGTAGCACCATGGAGGTAGTATGAGCCCATATTATAGTATACCTCCATGGGTAGCAGGCTCGATTCACAACCGAGAAGTCCCGGGTTCGATCCCCGGGCGGAGCGGAAACAGATGGGCTGTTTCCTTAAAACCCGAGCCCCTGTCCACCCAGCAGTGAATGGGTACCGGGTGTTAGCCGGGGGTTTGTGACCCGCCTCCTGGGGTGGTGACTTCGGCCAACACTAAGCACTAATTAAGGATGAGTGATAAAAAATGTTGATATGGAGACGGGGCCATTCGAGCGTTGCTCAGACCCTGTAAAATACAACTAGATGAATACAACTATAGTCACACCACCTCAACTTGGTCTCGCGGGTGAGGTGGGTAGATTACTGCAGTGTTGTCACGTTCATCGTTGACAGGCTGACGAGGACCCTCTGTCATACTGTTAGCTATTACATTAACTATTTTTTTATCATATAGTTTTATAATACGGCTGCATGGTTTTGTGAATGGCTTCCGATTTAATGGTAAAACAACGAGTTTAGAACTACCTTCTACCGAGAACTACCTTCCATTACATTTGGCATGGCAGCCCATGCGACGTTGCGCGGGCAAGGCTGAGTAACCTGACACAACCCCACCCCTCATTCCTTCCCTCCTTCTCTCCTTCCCTCCTTCTCTCGATCCCTCCCTTCCTTCCCTCCTTCCCTCCTTCCCTCCCTCCCTCCTTCCCTTCCCTCCTTCCCTCCTTCTTTCCCTCCCATCTCTCCTTCCCTCCTCTCCTTCCTCCTCCTCTCTCTCTCCCTCCCTCCCTCCCTCCCTTCCTTCCCTCCTTCCCTCCCTCCCTCCTTCCCTCCCTTCCTTCCCTCCTTCCCTTCTGGTCACTCCACTGAGGTCAGAATTCCTCAGAATGAATGAGGTGAGGAGGGTGGTGACCTGGCGGGAGTAGTGGGGTGATGTGGCACCACCGCGGACTTGAGCCGCTCCACCCACGAGACCAGCTTGAGGTGGTCTGAGTATAGATGAAATACACACACACACACACACACACTAGGGGTACTCCGTGGTGTAGAGGAAGCACGCTCGGTTCACAACCGAGAAGTCCCGGGTTCGATCCTCGGGCGGAGCGGAAACAGATGGGTTGTTTCCTTAAAACCCGAGCCCCTGTCCACCCAGCAGTGAATGGGTACCGGGTATTAGCCGGGGGTTTGTGACCTGCTCTCCGGGGTGCTGGCTTCGGCCAACACAAAGCACTAAGGATGAATGATAAAAAATGTTGATATGGAGACGGGGCCACACGAGCATTGCTCAGGCCCTGTAAAATACAACTAGATGAATACAACTAGATGAGATGAATACACCACACACACACACATAGGCTACACACACCTTAGCTAAGCTTAAACACCACCACACATGTTATATGTATTTGATCTGAGTGGAGGAAGCTGTAGGTTTAGCAACTTTAGCGGCATGCATGTGTGAAAAAAAATTATGATAATGAAAGAAAAAAAAAAGGTAAACCGTCCTGTCACTTGTATAATTTTCACATGCAATGAAAAAGCATGAAACAAAGAACACAAGACACTCATGATGAATAACAGCATACGAAATACCCAAATAAAACGTGTAAATACCCAAATAAGTAGATAAATAAGCACATTGCGCGTGTCGCCTGTCAACTGTGCATTGGAAAGCCTCCAAGACAGTGTTGCCAACCACGGGGACTAATCCCCAGATGTGGGGATTCGGAGACACGAATGGGAACATGGGGATAGGAACCCTGATTTTGGGGATATTTCACTTTAAAAAAAATGCTCTGACAACTTCCTTTTTTGGAACATCCCCTACAAACAGCAAATAAAATGTAGGGGACATGATATATTGCCTTGTATGTTTGATTAAGTCATATAAATAGGAAATATTCTGATAAAAATAGAAATTATTTTAGTATCTATTTTAAAAAAATTGGAAATTACTTTACCGTAGATAACAGTAAAGTCGCCACCTGCAGTCATATCGCCAGGCGCCATTTATTACGAATTATAGCATTACTACTGATTTTTATGTGCCACTGAAGATAATACACAGTAGTTTATATCATGACTGTAGGCCTATAATCTACTCTGTTTCAGCGTTGTTTTATGCTTTGTAGCTGCAAGTATAGACGGTTTCAAATTTCACTACGCGTTTTTTTTTCGGGCGACGACGACAGCGGTAGGACACTCAGTAAATAAACACTACCAATCTAACAAGTGGTAGATGGCGACTTGACTGTTGGTAGCCACTTTGTAGATATTTTTGTAATTTGTTAATTTATAGCCATACTATGACACAGATGAAGACACAAAATGACACAGACTCTCCAGATAGCCCCTTCTAACTTTCCTGAAATCATGGATGTAGAAATGTAAGTATTAACACCACACGTCTGTAAACAGAAAAAAAAGTTGTCCTGGCGACTTTACTGTTATCTACGGTAGTAGTTTTTTAGTGTCAAGTGGGTAATCCTCAGAGAAACGCAACTGCAACTTTTTCATGTCAATACTTATTTAATATATCAGAAAGATTTCGGAATGATAAGTATGGAAGATATGTTGTGCATATTGAATGTGCGCAGACACACATACACACAGTTTTTGTGAGTACGGTTCAGTGAGAGATGGGGAATTTTGGGGATTTTTTGGCTCCCCATTTGGAGAGTTTTGAAGTGAAGAGGTTGGCAACACTGCACTAAGACCCGAGAGTCCAACATGGCGGCTGAAGGGGTAGAGGCGATGGAGGTAATGTGGCAGATGTTACCTTAACCTAGCCTCAACTACTAACATTAACACCTTCCTAACACCATAACACGATACATAACACTAATTTACCCATATTTTCATTCATTCAAACCCAGTATGGCGGCCGGGAAGGGTTAAAAAAGGGTGATTCGTGGGTGCCTTGCCGGGTTGGATGTCCAGGGAAAATCCGAAAACATGACCTTATTTCCGTGTTTTAGAATGTGGTAATTAAGTAGGATTTCAGGGAATGAGTGTGTTTGTCAAAGGATACGTGTATGATTATCCCTGTGTGGCTGTGTTGTTGTGTAGTGTATGTTGTATATGTCTAGGTTGTCCATGCTTCGTGCAATGTGAAATCTTGCACCATATTTCCGTGTTGAGAATGTAGAGAACCATGCTGGTGGTTGTACTGCTACAATTGCTGGGTGGTTGAAGCTCCAAAAGCCTTATGAGAAAGAGCTGAAGACAGCATTGAAGCCCCTGAAGAGCGAGCGGCTGGCAGGGAGGAGCTAGGAGGGAGGGTTGGTGTAGGAGGGTAGGAGGGAGGGAGGAGGGGTGTAGCATTGTGTTCTGTTTTGATGCAAAGCTGTATCATTAATCAGATTAAAAGAACCTTGATTTTCAGGTTATTAAATGAACCTTGATTTTTAGCCTATTAAATGAACCTTGATTTTGGAGGTTTCAGGCTATTAAATGAACCTTGATTTTGGAGGTTTCAGGCTATTAAATGAACCTTGATTTTGGAGGTTTCAGGCTATTAAATGAACCTTGATTTTGGAGGTTTCAGGCTATTAAATGAACCTTGATTTTGGAGGTTTCAGGCTATTAAAAATGAACCTTGATTTTGGAGGTTTCAGGCTATTAAATGAACCTTGATTTTGGAGGTTTCAGGCTATTAAATGAACCTTGATTTTGGAGGTTTCAGGCTATTAAATGAACCTTGATTTTGGAGGTTTCAGGCTATTAAAAATGAACTTTGATTTTGGAGGTTTCAGGCTATTAAATGAACCTTGATTTTGGAGGTTTCAGGCTATTAAAAATTAATCTTGATTTTGGAGGTTTCAGGCTATTAAAAATGAACCTTGATTTTGGAGGTTTCAGGCTATTAAATGAACTTTGCTTTTCAGAATGACAAGAAGCAACCCAAAGAGGAGGAGGAGGAGGAGGCCGAGGTCGAGGTCGAGGCCGAGGCCAAGGGGGAGGAGGGAGACGTCTCACCTGAAATGTTGATCAAGCATCCCCTGCAGAACATGTGGACACTGTGGTTCTTCAAGATTGAGAACAACAGAACCTGGGAGGACTGTCAGATGGAGATTGCCAGTTTTAACACAGTGGAGGATTTCTGGGCGTGAGTGTTGGTGTTAGACTTCTCCTGAAAATGGGAAAACGGGAAGCGAGATCATACGATGGGGCACAAAATACTTGTCACTGAATTTTTGTCACACTGAAAAACTCACTCGAAACACTGAATTTTTGTCTCACTGAAAAACTCACTCGAAACATTGAATTTTTGTCACACTGAAAAACTCAAAACACTGAATTTTTGTCACACTGAAAAACTCACTCGAAACACTGAATTTTTGTCACTGAAAAACTCACTCGAAACACTGAATTTTTGTCACACTGTAAAACTCACTCGAAACACTGAATTTTTGTCACACTGAAAAACTCACTCGAAACACTGAATTTTTGTCACACTGAAAAACTCACTCGAAACACTGAATTTTTGTCACTGAAAAACTCACTCGAAACACTGAATTTTTGTCTCACTGAAAAACTCACTCGAAACACTGAATTTTTGTCACACTGAAAAACTCACTCGAAACACTGAATTTTTGTCACACTGAAAAACTCATTCGAAACTTAATTTTTGTCTCACTGAAAAACTCACTCGAAACACTGAATTTTTGTCACACTGAAAAACTCACTCGAAACACTGAATTTTTGTCACTGAAAAACTCACTCAAAACACTGAATTTTTGTCACACTGAAAAACTCACTCGAAACACTGAATTTTTGTCACACTGAAAAACTCACTCGAAACACTGAATTTTTGTCACACTGAAAAACTCACTCGAAACACTGAATTTTTGTCACACTGAAAAACTCACTCGAAACACTGAATTTTTGTCACACTGAAAAACTCACTCGAAACTTAATTTTTGTCTCACTGAAAAACTCACTCGAAACACTGAATTTTTGTCACACTGAAAAACTCACTCGAAACACTGAATTTTTGTCACTGAAAAACTCACTCGAAACACTGAATTTTTGTCACACTGAAAAACTCAAACTCAAAACTCTGAATTTTTGTCACACTGAAAAACTCAAACTCAAAACACTGAATTTTTGTCATTGTAGTAAATTGCAATTGTATTGGAAAGTAAAAAATCCACAATCCAGCTTCTGTGTTGTTGATTTTGTTATTGAAGAGAGTAAAAATGGTCCATGCCAGCTCAGGGAAGATGCTAAACAGGCAAGGTATAGAAACAAAAACTATGCTGTGTGTGCATGGACAAGAACTACGTCATTAACATTATTATCATGAATTTGCCTTTATACTCAGTTCGATTCAATGGGTAATCAGGAATTAACCTTTGTAGTATCCTCTTTCTTATTTTTCTATCTTGTTTAACTTCTCTTCTGTATTCTTCTTGGTATCAAATTTTTTTCTTTTCAGATCTTACGTATTAGAATTAGAACCCTTTTGTAGTATCCTGCGTGAAAGGGTTAATCAAATCAATACTTTTCAGCTTGTATAACCACATAGAACCCGCCTCCCACTTGAAGCTGGGGTGCGACTACTCCATGTTCAAGGAGGGCATCAAACCCATGTGGGAGGACGAACACAACTGCAAGGGCGGACGCTGGCTCATCAACCTCAACAAGCAGCAGCGAGCCACCGAACTGGATAACTTTTGGATGGAAGTGGTAAGTGGTGGGCAGGCTGAGACAAAGGGTAAAGTATTGGAAAGGAAAAGGCAGGCTGAAACAAAGGGTAAAGTATTGGAAAGGAAAAAGTCCAAGTCGTCAGGTAGTTAGTGCGGAGTCAATAGGGAGCTTTAAAAGGAGGCTAGATATTTCATGGATGGGGATGAAAGGTGGATATAAGTAGTTTTAAGTATCAGAAATAATTATATTGGCAGTAGTACATTTTCTAAAGCTATGGCTGATTAGTAGCCTAACTGTCCTAATGTATTTTACTGCAGTGGCCCAAAATCCATTCCCAGCATGCAGTAAACTTGATTCCAGCACAAACTATAAATGAGCTGTGGTTGTATGCATTCATGTTTTATTTTTACAATTTTACAAACGGACTGCATCAGCGTTTTGATTGATTGGTATAGGGTTCAATATTTATGTAGAAGATTGCAAATATTTCCTTTTCTAAAGCATCTGGCACATTTCCCCTTTTGGCATTACGTACAATCAATCCATCCGTTCCTTTCCCCTTCCCTCACCGTTTCACTCTTTCTCTATAACCCCTCCCTTTTCTATTCTTTCCCACAGTGCCATATGACCTCTGATGTCTGGCATATTTCCCCCTTTTTTGGCATTACATCAATCAATCCTTTTCCTACAGCTGCTGTTGATGATTGGTGAGGCCTTTTCTGAGCACAGCGACGAGGTGTGCGGTGCTGTGGTGAATGTGCGCAGCAAGGGCGACAAGATTGGCGTGTGGACGGCGGATGTCAAGAAGGGCGAAAGTATCCTCAAAATTGGGTAAGTTGTGCACTATTAATCTTCGGAGATAAAAAATATGCTGGTTTCAAAGCTTTCTAAAGACCTTAGCATTTGATCTCATGTTATTTTGGTTTATGGTCTTTTCGCCCACATGAAAGTCTGTTCGCCAACACTAAAGTTGGTTCGCCCACAATTATTATTCAAAACATAACTCGTGTAGTAATAACTTAATAAATTAAAACCTAATAAAAACCCAAGAACATTAAAACTTACCTCCTATTCCTTCCAAAAACCTAAACTTATCCTAACCTAACTTTAATCTTTTAATAATACAGTAAAACCTCTCATATTCGGACTAATTGGGCCAAGGAGTGGTCCGAGTAATGCAAGGATCCGAATAATGGGGGGATATGTATGTTATAAAAAAAATAAAACATTAAAAAAAAAAATCTAGGTGTAGTATATATAGCTAGGAAATTTCGACCCCTAAAAAAAAAAAAAAAATCTAGTTTCCAAATAATGTCAAAGTCCGAATAATGAGGGTCCGAATACGAGAGATTTTACTGTACAACTGTTATCTAATGTGGGCGAAATGCCTCCAGCGTATGGGCGAAATGACCGGATACCACTATTTTGTATGAATTTAATCTTTTGAACAATGGGTCTCATGGCATAAAAATAGGGAAGTCTTAAGTCTTATTCATTCTTTTCACAGACATGTCCTGAAGGTGCGACTCAACATCCCCCGACACGTCACCATCGGGTTCCAGGCGCACAAGGACACCATGGTCAAGTCCGGCTCCACGGCCAAGAACCGCTTCACCGTCTGACACCCGCACTGCTCCGTAGCCTCGCGTCTCGTACACGTGTTGCAGGTACAGGTACAGGCCTAGACACCACCAACACCACCTTCCAGTCATGGCTCACACTAACTCACTCCCGGGTACGAGGAGAGAATTTTTTTTTTACCCGTTATTATTTGTCCTGATTGGAGGACTCACTCACTCATTCTTTTTTTTTTCTCTCTCTCTCTCTCTCTCTCTCACTTACTCGGGGAGAGATTTTGTTTCTATTATTATTTGTCCTGATTGGAGGTAACACACTCTCTCTCCTCCCTCACTTACTCGGTTTCTCATGTTTTCTCTCGTTTTTGTCCTCTCCATTCTCTCCACATCCTTTCATCTCCCTCATTTATTCGGTTTCTCATGTTTTCTCTCCATTCTCTTCACTTTCTTTCATCTCTCTAAGGTTTTCACAGTTTTCTCTGCAGTAGTATCAGTGAACAAGGCTTACTACTGCATAAAGTTATTCAGTCACAGCACTAAGGAAAGGAGATGAAATTGGTGTACATAATATAATCCTTTGCCAAGACACGTCACATGTCTCATTGGTATAACTAATGCACCAAAGCAAGTGAATAAGGAATGGTTTACCGTTGCTATCATAGAAAGTTGTGGTTTATTTTCATTTGAAATTGTAAAAATAATTCAGAAAATATATATGTTGAATTATATAAATATATACTTGGATTGTGGTTTTGGTCGAAGGAGAAACAGACACAGGATTAATTTTATGTTATTCCTGTCATGATTTGTGTGTGGAGATGTTTCCCCCTTGGTTCACTAATGGCATAATGAGAATGAACGTTACAACGGTATCTGCGTTTAACTTGCACGGGTCATCGGGGACTGAATGAATAAACGCGTATGGTAGAACATAGAGATCATCCTGGTTATGCATTTCATCGGTTATATATTATGCAATCGTAATGTATTAAATGCAGAATATTTTCAGAATGTACCTGTGTTGTAGCATGTACTGATTGGAGGGTGATGCCGGAACTGAGGGGGGAGTGCGTGCATGCATGGTGAGGCATGAAAGTTGTGCTGTGATGTGAGGGATCCATGGTAGTTGGCAGAGCTCCGGGTGTGAATGAAGCAAACTACCGTTGGACATGATTGATTAGCAATATCGTGGTAGGAGTAGTGGATGGGATTTTTTTATTTTTTTTTACATGACCGTCCATCATTGATTCAACCCTCAACGATGGATGAGGGTGGTCTGTGTACTGTATAACTTATAAGTCATGTGATTGCTCCACGATTGGCTTCTCGGATAATTTTGTCACCCCTTTAACCTTGACTTTATAGAGGGATGTTTTGGCATTTGTTTACCTCTGCTAAAATCATTACTCTTGAACCTGTCCTGTTGCACCGAACCTTTCATTGCTTATAATCTTTTGTTATGTTTTTTTGGCAGTGCTGATGCTGTTTGTTGTCATTCAAGCAGTGTGGATTGTGGGTCACCATGTACTGTACGTGATGTCTTAGGTAGGAGCCGTGACCTGGGACTAAGGGTCAGAGGTCACGCGTCCTACTAATTTATACAGGACAAGGAAGGAGGGTTGTCTAATATACCCTACTTACAACACCACGTACAGTACAACCACAGTGTACGGAAGGCACTTGGGTATCGAGGACGAGATTTGTCTGTTTTTCTTTGGTTATTCAATTCTCCAAGTTATTTATATTAATTCAGAAGTTGAGCAGCCCTGTATGAAAGACTTTGACTGGAGCCAAACTTGGGGCAGGTCACTGTGAATGATGCAGTGTGTAAATGCAGCACCTAATTTGGACATAAGAAATAAAACCTGTATGGAATCCACTTTTATAAATTATTGGCGATTTTCCCATACTGGTTTCATTTCATTGATTCTGGTGTCTCGTTATATGAACTGCTAAATTCTGTGATAGCCCTTAATTTTATTACATGTAAATATAAAAGATAATCAAGTTTGCTCTTGGGAGTCTGCTAAAAGGCAAAAGTTTTTAGTTTCCTGTATTATATTTTTTGCTTGTATGTTGGCAAGCATTTGAGTTTAATGTTTTCACTAATTTTGTAATCATGCAGCTTTTTCTATGAGCCTATTTTCAAAAAGATCGAAAATGAAAATGTGAGATGAGGTGCATGAGTCCTGCCCTGGAAGCATTTTATCAAACCTCACTTCATTTTGCCTACAGTAGTACAGGGACGTAATGCTATTTATATACAACACTGTACTAAAGATTGTAGACATGATGGATATGGAGTTGCATAATGACAAAGTGGACCTCTTAAAGTGTTTCCGAAATACTGTGCAATCTAAAACTTGACTTATTTGGTTCTGACTTTAGACTGAACTTTGTTGTTGTAAGGAAACTTTTGGCTTTGATATGTGTGTGATAACTGGCTTCTAATATATCACCTGAATCAGCAAGTCACAGGCTCCATTTTCAAGCTTGAACTGACCCTACGACCGGTGTACCTTGTGATCTGAGCATAGTGACCTCGCTGACCTGTCCTGTCCCGCCCCAGCCATGGAGACGGTGGGCCAGCTATACTATTTTTTTTTAACGAGGCGAAAATTCCATCCTATCTTAAGGTCCCATGCTTAAAATTATGCCAAAAAGACTTTATAATATGGTTGACTGATAAAATACAACTGAAAAATTAGAAGAAGCATAGTATTCCCTTCTCCTGGCATCAAATATCAGTCAATAAGCAGTAAGGGGTCAGGATTTTTCACCTCGTTAACAAAAATAGACTATACTAGTGTGAATCTGATCCATATAGGATGACCTGTTTTTCGGGGACTCGCCTTGAGAAACTAGAGGTGTTCTTTTGCCAAGCCTTATTACTGTGACTTGGAAAAAGATAGGAAAATCATTTTTGACTTTTTAAATTTCAGAAGGTACTGCAATTTCATATAAAAATTGAAAATTGGAAAAAAAATGTGTAGTCATAGATATCCTTTTGTAATAAACCTAGGTGTTATGATGAAGTCTTTGTTATTGAATGCTGGATCCTTGGCGTCAACCAGAAAGTCGTACAGTAAACCCTCTCTAATTCGAACTAATTGGGGAGAGACCTGGGTCGAATTAGCCGAAAGTCTGCATTATCCGATGGTTACCCCTAGCCCCTCCACACAATAGTAAGTCACTCAAACATGCCAAAACAGCACATTGTATTACTTGTACTCACCAAAACCATCGTATTTATATTATAATTATAAGTACACATACTTAATATGCAGGAGTATGTCCTTAGGCGGGAAATGGGAGGAGGAAAAACTTTTTAAAGTATCCTTCAGAGTCCTTCACGGGCCTCTTCGCTCATTCACGCATCCTATATGAGTCAGGAGGGCATTAGAAGTCCCACAAGATTGCTATAGTATTCCTTGGTTTTTATAAGCACTTTGACAATCACATGAGTGGCTCAAATAGGGATTAATAATAATAATAATAATACTGATCATTGTATTGAAGTAATGATTAATCCTAGCATATTTTCATCTTTTGTAGTAAGTTTTTTTTAATATGTGTTTTTTAAGGAATATCTGGAAGTATCATGTCATTGTGGCTGAAATAGGGACTTCTAATCATTGTAACTGAAAACTGACTCCAGATTCGTGTTCAGCATGCCCGAAAACTGCTAGGAACTAATTTTCGAGCAAATCTATTTGTTTAAAAACAATGCAAATTTTACAAGGGACTGAGGGCAAAATTTGCACTTATTTTTGAAAAATAGATTTGCTTGAAAATTTGTTCCTAGCCGTTATCGGGCATGCTAAACACGAATCTGGAGTCAGTTTTCAGTTACAATGATTAGAAGTCCCTATTTCAGCCAATTCACAATGACATGATGCTTCCAGATGTTCCTTAAAAATCACATATTAGACAAAACTTACTACAAGACATAAAAATATGATAGGCATTGCTAGATTAATCATTACTTCAATACAATCAATCAGTATTAGTATTTTCAGTATTAGTAATATTATTATTAATCCCTATTTGAGCCACCCATATATGCGATTGTCAAAGTACTTATAAAAACCTAGAAATACTATATCAATCCTGTGCGACTTCTAATGCCCTCCCATGACTCCTGTAGGATGCGTGAAGGAGCGAAGAAGCCCGTGAAGGACTCTGAAGGATTATATACAAAGCGAAAGATACTTAAAGGCTAGAAACTGCACTGGGAATGAGAGAAATGTACATTCACATCCACATCCACGGAGCTGCATCAGAACAACTATGCAGGCGAGGACGAGATGAAATATGACACCATGAAACATAAGATAACTAATAAATGCATGTAAAAACGGTTGTTATGAAAACTTGCATGGTCTCAAACAAGGATAATATATAAAAAGTAAGAGAAATGGAAGTTTGCAGGAGATAAACGCAAGGATAATGTGCCATATGACTTTTGATGACACATTTCCACTTTTTTTTCTTTTTTTCTTCTTTTTGGATTACAATCAATCAAAGCAAAGATTAAAGCTGTTTGTCCACCCCAGTAAGGTTGGCTGAGTGAATAATTACCGTACTTTGGGGAATGCACCTCATTATAAGCATCACTGGTTTGCCTTCCACTGTCTGGTATGGTAGGAATTCCACTTTGCAAATATACAAAGATGGAACATAATTACTCCCAGTCACGCTCCTGCTCCCCGCCCTGTAATCCCTAAAGTGGATAATGGCACGTTAGGGTAACCGAGGATACACCAGGATGACTCAGGAGCTACTGCTTGGAGGGAGGATACGCGAGAATAGCCATAAATAATACATGATCCTCAGAATAAGTTGTTAAGCATGGACAAGCGGTGCCTTTCAGCCTTCAAGCGTGATTCACCATCGAAACTGAAGAAGGAACGTATGAAGAGTGGATATTATAAGGCAGTATTTCCACCCCATTTGACAAACTCCTATTACTTTTTGAATGAAGATATACAGAAATACACAAAAACTTTACTATATGGTATTAACGCCTTTTAGATCTTTCCTTTGCTATATAAAATCGTCTGTTATTAGCCATACAATTACGAAAAGTAACTGAATATACCAAATTAGTTAGTGGACAAGGATACCAAACAGGTCATATCTATAAAATACTGCTAATATTCACTAAAAAAAACGTCTAATGGCACCCAAATTACAATGGAAATGACATTCTGGGTCTCAAGGGGTTAAAGCGTGATTCAGCATGGAGACTGATGAAGGAAAGTATGAAGAGTGTATGTGTATAAAGCCCCGTCCACACTACCACTCACCACCGTCGGTGCTTGCCGTCGGTGCTTGCCGACGGCAAGCGCCGTTGCCAGGGTTGTGTCCACACGAACGGTTTTGTTCGGCGGTCAGCGCGCTTCCTGATTTCAAAGTGAGTCATGTTTTCTGCATATCGTGTACTTTCACTCAAGATTATGAAATAACCACAGGAGGTTTAGAAAAACTGACCCAACTATCATCTTCATGACACATTTCTGCATATCATAAGCAAGAAAAATATACGAAAACCTTTTTGTGTATTCTAAAAAATATAGCAAAAAGAAATAGTGTATAAACATTTTTTTTCACTTTTTTGTCTTCAACTCGCTGCAATTTCCCGACCACTTCTCCCATTTAATTTTTGATCACATACTCGTAATCAGCTGACTTTCTTGGTTCTGATGGTATACGGTACATAGCAATACAAAAATATCTAGATAGTGAAAACTGCCGATAACTTGAAGCATGTGTTTGGCGCTGACCCGTGAGTGACGGGCATGCCCGCCCAATATTAAACCTGCTGAATGTTGGCGGGCAGCGCCGACGGTTAAATTTTGCTCGTCGGCATCGTGTCCACACTGCCACTTTTGAGTGACGAACACTGTTCGACGGCAAGCGCCGACGGTGGTGAGTGGTAGTGTGGACGGGGCTTAAGGCAGCATTTCCACCTCACTCGACTACAGAAATGGTTGTCAAAAATAAAACGCGTAAGGAAAGAAGGCATAATTTCAAACCCCTTTAGATGTGTGGGTATGTTTACACACAATTATAGACTTACTAGCCTCTGCCGCCACTAATAAATACAAACTATATAATTGCCACACACTACTCAAGGCCACGCCCCCTACCACCATACCTCTCCTATGTAAACACCAGCCACCGCCCCCCAAAGAAACTCATATTAAGCCCCCCCAGATATTTCTATTTGAAAAGTATATATGATTGGCCTACATAAAAGGGAAAAAATACGAAAATTCAAGCTAGATCTACTACTTTTTCTACACCTGATTTGATTCTCTTCAGCTACATTCATTCATTCATTATAGCAAAAGTTGGTGTAAAAATATACTAATCTAATAGAAAGATACGTGGAAGGAAAAGTATAAAAAAGTAAAGCCCCCCTCCCCCCCTACGATGGAAGTAGCCCCCCAAAAAATTTCAGGTCGACACACGGGCCTCTGCTCGACTAACTCCTCTTACTTCGTGAACCCCTTGAGGCCCAGAACAGATCCATTGTAATTAGGGTAACTATAGACGATTTTAATGAATATATATTGCAATAATTTTTTCGCTATGACATGTTTAGTATCCTTGTCCACTAGGTAGCTAATTCGGTATATTCAGTTACTTTTCGTAGTAATTTTATGGCTAACAACAGACGATTTTTTATAGCAAAGGAAAGGTCTGGGCGTGAAGGCGTTAAATGAAGATATACAGAAAAACGCAAAAACTTTACTATATGATATTCAGAAAGTCAGAAAAAACACGACTTTCTAAATTGTGTGTGGCTGGAGTAAATTCCCCTTTACAACATCGAGGCTGTGAAGGGCCACCACACTGCCACAGAGCCACGTGCATGAGTGACTCCCTGGCTCACTCGCGGCTCAGTGGCTCAGTCTCCCTCAAGCGTCAGGAGGGGAAGGAGGACATACGTGATTCTCCTCCTCACCACTCCTCACCTAACACTATCCAACACTATTTCTAACACTAACTACTCTATCTAACACTATCACCTTCACAAACCTCAATATAACAACCTTACTGTCAATTCATATTTTCTCGTCTGAAGCATATAACGAGTGTGGGGATAACTGAATGGCTTAAGTTTATACGTGTGACCTCGAAGTGACGGGAGTGACCTGAGCTGACCTATAGTGATGTCGCGACGAGGAACAAAGCTTGGGATACCTCAGTTCCTGCTGGTGCTACTGCTGGGGGCGGCCACGGGTGAGAGAGAGAGAGAGAGAGAGAGAGAGAGAGAGAGAGAGGAGAGAGAGAGAGAGAGAGAAAATGGGCCTGACATAACTCTGCATAATATCCTTGACTTCAATTCTAGCACAATATTTGAGAGAGAGAGAGAGAGAGAGAGAGAGAGAGAGAGAGAGAGAGAGAGAGAGAGAGAGAGAGAGAGAGAGAGAGAGAGAGAGAGAGAGAGAGAGAGAGAGAGAGAGAGAGAGAGAGAGAAAAAAAAAAAGGGGTCCTGTCATAACTCGGCTTAATATCCTTGACTTCCATTCTAGCACAGCCTCTCAGTTACAAGGGACGTAACACACCAGCTAGGGTCTATTATTTTTTTAATTAACGAGGTTAAAAAAACTGACTGCTTACTGACTGATATTTGATGCCAGAAGGGAATACTACAGTTCTTCTAAATCTCAGCTGTATTTTATCAGTTAACCATATTATCAGATAAAAATAGGCATCATTTTAAGCATGAGACCTTAAGATAGCATAGATTTTGGAAACGAGGCGAAAATTCCATTCTATCTTAAGGTCTCATGCTTAAAATTATGCCTGTTTACCTGATAATATGGTTAACAATGATCAAATACAGCTGAAATTAAGAAGAACTGTACTATTCCCTTCTCCTGGCATCAAATATCAGTCAGTAAGCAGTAAGGGGTCAGGATTTTTCACCTGATTAAAAAAACCCAGAGTATAGGTACCCTTCCCTCCCCTTCTTCCCCCTCCCTCCTCCCTTCCTCCTTCTCTCTATCCCTCCCACACACCCTTTCATCCCCCTTCCCTCTCCCCCTCCCTTCCTCCATCTCTCTATCCCTCCCACACACCCTTTCATCCCCCTTCCCTCCCCTTCTTCCCTCTCCCCCTCCCTTCCTCCATTTCTCTATCCCTCCCACACCCCCTTTCACCCCCTTCCCTCTTCCCCTCCCTTCCTCCATCTCTCTATCCCTCCCACACACACCCTTTCATCCCCCTTCCCTCCCCTTTTTCCCTCTCCCCCTCCCTTCCTCCATCTCTCTATCCCTCCCACACACACCCTTTCATCCCCCTTCCCTCCCCTTCTTTCCTCTCCCCCTCCCTTTCCCTCCCACACACACCCTTTCATCCCTCTTCCCTCCTACCCTCTCCCCCTCCCTTCCTCCATCTCCCTATCCCTCACACACACACCCTTTCATCCCCCTTCCCTCCTACCCCCCCTACCCTCTCCCTCCTCCATGTATAGGGTGACGGGGTTCCTGCCAGGGTGTAGAGGGGCGTGGCAAGGGGTGCAGGGAGGGGCAGAGAGTTGTGGTTGAATGAAGCTTAAATGGAGTTAATTATGGTGGCAATGTTCGTAGATCTTGCGTTGTAAGGGTGTTGTTGTGGGTGTATTATATCATTTAGTTGATGTATGTTAATGTGTGTGTGTGTGTGTGTGTGTGTGTGTGTGTGTGTGTGTGTGTGTGTGTGTGTGTGTGTGTGTGTGTGTGTGTGTGTAAATCAGCATAGTTTAATATCCGTTGTCGATTTTTTTTTCTTGGGGATGAAATAGCTATGGAAAACACACACACACACACACACACACACACACACACAACACACACACACACACACAACACACCAACAAACAACACACAACACACATACACACAAAAAAAAATTAAAAAAACATAAAAAAAAAAAAATCACTCACCATAAATTTTCCTCTTCCTCCTCTTCTTCTTCTTCCTCTTCTTCTTCCTCCTCCTCCTCCTCTCCTCCTTCTGCCTTTTGGTACTCTTCCTCCTCTCCTCTTATTCCTTCTGCTACTATTCCTCCTCTCCTCTTCTTCTACCTCCTCTCCTTTTCTTCCTTTGGTACTCTTCCTCTTCTCCTCTTCTTTTTCTTTCTTCTTCCTCTTCCTCCTCCTCCTTCTGCCCCTTCGTCAGGGTGTCTGGGGTTGAGGGTGAGCCGCGTGGTGGTGCCCCCGAGGGAGGTGGAGGGGGGGGCGGTGCAGCTGGAGTGCGAGTATGACTTAGAGGGCGACGAACTCTACTCGATCAAGTGGTACAAGGATGATCGCGAGTTCTTCCGCTTCGTGCCTGCCGATTCGCCGCCCATGCAAGTGTTTCAACTGCCCGGGGTGACTGTTGACGTGAGTAGGCCTATACCTGGGGGGGGGGGGGGTTAGAGTGGTAGTAGTAGTGGTAGTAATGGTAGTAGTGGTAGTCGTTGTGGTAGTGGTAGTATAGTGGTATAAAAAAAGAAATAAATAAAAAAAGTAAATAAAAGTTCAAGTAAGTTATATGTATAGTGGTAAGAGTGGTTGTGTTAGTAGTGGTAGTAGTAGTGGTGGTTGTGGTGGTGGTAGGAGTAGTGGTGGGGAGTGGGTGAGAAGTGAGATGAATGGAGAATAGTTAGTGATAGTAGTAGTTGTAGTAGTAATAGTATTGGTGGTAGGGGTAGGGGTAGTGATGGTAGTAGTAGTAGTAGTAGTAGTAGTGGTATTGGTGGTAGTGGTATTGGTGGTAGTGGTAGGGGTGATAGTGAAGGTAGTAGCAGTTGTAGTGGTAGTTTACATATTTACTATCATAACATCTTGCTACGTTCTGGCTACTGTAGAGGAGAGAGAGAGAGAGAGAGAGAGAGAGAGAGAGAGAGAGAGAGAGAGAGAGAGAGCGTCTGTTTCATTCATTTGTTTTGCTTAAATGATTTATGGATTCTCTCTCTCTCTCTCTTTCTCTCTCTCTCTCTTCTCTCCTTTCTTTTCTCTTTCTCTCTCCTTCCTCTCTTGTTTCATTCTCTCTCCCCTTCTTGCCTCCTCCTTCTCTCTCTCTTCCTCCTTCTCCCTCTCTCCTCTCTCCTCTCTCTCTTTCCTTCTTCTTCTCTCTCTCTCTCTTCTCTTCTCTCTCTCCTCTCTTCTCTCTCTCTCTCTCCTTCTTCTCTCTCTCTCTCTCTTCTCTCTCTCCTTCCTTCCTCTCTCTCTCTCTCTCCTCTCTTCTCTCTCTCTCCTCTCTCTCCTTCTCTCCTCTCTCTCTTCTCCTCTCCCTTCTTCCTCTTCTCTCTCTCTCTCTTTCCCTTCCCTCTCTTCTTCTCTCTCCTCTCCTCCTCTCTCTCTTCTCTCTCCTTGTCTCCCTCTCTCTCTCCTCTCTCTCTCTCTCTCTCTCTCTCTTCTCTCTCTCTCTCTCTTTCCTTCACCTTGTCTCGTTCTCTCACCCTTCTCTCTTCTCCCCTTGTGCTCACTCTTCCTCTCTCTTCTCTCTCTCATCTTCCATCTCGTCTTCACTTCTTCTCTCTCTCATCTCTCTTCTTCTCTTCCTCTTCTCTCTCTCTCTCTCTCTCCTTCTATTTACCATTCGTGTTAACTTTTGTCTCCATCCCTTCTTTCTTTCTCTTTCTTTCTCACTATCTTCTTGTTATCTCTCTCTCTCTCTCTCTCTCTCTCTCTCTCTCCTCTCTCTCTCTCTCTCTCTCTCTCTCTCTCCTCTCTCTCTCTCTCTCTCTCTCTCTCTCCTCTCCTCTCTCTCTCTCTCTCCCTTTCCCCTCTACTGCAATTGCATTCCATCCTTTTCCTTCCTCATTCTTTACACCTCCTCCTTCTTCCTTTCCTCTCCCCTCTCCTCTTCATTCCACCCTTATTCCCCTTCTCTCCTCTCCTCTCTCCCTCTTCTTCCACCCTTTCTCCTCTCTCCCTCTTCCCCTCTCTTCCTTCCCTCCTCCTCCTTCTTCCCCCTCTTTCCTTCCACCTCTCTCTTCTCCTCTTCTCCCTCTTCTCTTCCTCCCTCCAATTCTCTATCTCTCTTCTTCTCCTCTTCTCTTCTCTTTCTTCCAAACTCTTATCTTGTTCTTCTTTTCTCCTTTCTCACTCATCTCTTACTCTTCCTCTTTTCCTTCCATTTCTTCTATCTTCTTTTATCGTTCTAATCTTTTCTTTCTCTCTCTCTCGCTCTGTCTCTGTCCTGTCTTCGTCTCTCTCTCTTCTTCTATCTTCTACTCTTCTCTGTATCTATCTATCTGTCTCTCTCGTCTCCCTTCCTTTCCTTTCTTGCTATATATCTTTCTACACCACAAACGTATTCTAACTCTTTTCTTTCTTTCTTTCTTCGCCTATTGTATCTGTCTGTCTGTCTGTCTGTCTATCTTGCTATCTATCTGTCTAACTGTCTATCTGTCTGTATTGCTATCTATCTGTCTAACTGTCTGTCTGTCTGTCTAACTGTCTATCTGTCTATCTTGCTGTCTGTCTGTCTAACTGTCTATCTGTCTGTATTGCTATCTATCTGTCTAATTGTCTGTCTGTCTGTCTTGCTGTATGTCTGTCTACCTACCTGTCTTGCTGTATCTATCTAATCTATCTGTTTGCCTGTATCTAATCTATCTGTTTGCCTTCTGTCTCACTATGTGTCTGTACTCCTATCTGTTTGTCTATTTGTCTACCTTACTGTCATTCTCTCTCTCTCTCTCTCTCCTCTCTCTCTCTCTCTCTCTCTCTCTCTCTCTCTCTCTCTCTCTCTCTCTCTCTTCACCTTGTTTCCGTTTCTCTCACCCTTCATCTCTTCCGCCCTTGGTGTCACCCTGCTTGTCCTCTCTCTCTCTCTCTCTCTCTCTCTCTCTCTCTCTCTCTCTCTCTCTCTCTCTCTCTCTCTCTCTCTCTTTTCTCTCTCTCTCTCTCCCACAGATATCAAGGAGTAGCGACAGGAGAGTAGTGTTACATCGGATCACGCTTCGCTCCTCCGGCAAGTACAAGTGCGAGGTGTCTGCCGAAGCGCCCGCCTTCGATACGGACTCCGGGGCGGGCAGACTACTGGTGGTGCGTGAGTATCCTTAAGCTACTGAAGAAGGCGGTGAAGTGGGTAAAGGGTGCTATAGAGGGATATAATGGATAGATTGTGATGTGTATACGTGGTTTTGTTAGATGGTGAGTGAATGAAGGGTTATATGAAGAGGGAAGAGAGAGAGAGAGAGAGAGAGAGAGAGAGAGAGAGAGAGAGAGAGAGAGAGAGAGAGAGAGAGAGAGAGAGAGAGAGAGAGATTGTATTGTGTACGTGTGTTTTTTAGGAGAATGGTGAATGTATGAAGGGATATAGGAGGGAAAATGAGAGAGAGAGAGAGAGAGAGAGAGAGAGAGAGAGAGAGAGAGAGAGAGAGAGAGAGAGAGAGAGAGAGAGAGAGAGAGATGAAAGAAGAAAGGAAGTAGAGAGAATGGAGAGAGACAAAAAGGAGAAAACATGAGAAACCGAGTAAGTGAGGGAGGGAGGGAAGGGGAGGAGGGGAGGGAGAGGAAGAAATGAAGGGGAGGGAGGAGGAGGAGGAGGAGGAGGAGGAGGAGGAGGAGGAGGGGAGAGGGGAGAGGAGGGGAGAAGGCAGAGGAGGAAATTGAAAGAGGGAAAGGAGGTAGAAAAAAAGGAAGGGAGGAGGAGGAGGAGGTGGTGGTGGATGATATGGTGTGGAGAGAGAGAGAGAGAGAGAGAGAGAGAGAGAGAGAGAGAGAGAGAGAGAGAGAGAGAGAGAGAGAGAGAGAGAGAGAGAGAGAGAGAAAAAAATCACACACCTTTTTCCATCATTATTTTTCGTTAATTTCACACAAACACATACCCAAAAAAATCAAAAAAAAATAAAACAAACAAACAAACACAACTTAAACAAAGAAACGAGTAATGAATCAAACAAATAAGTCAATCACGCACACACACACACACACACACACACAACACAACACACACACACACACACACACACGTTAATTATACATCTTATATCCCTATCGCCCATCTGCTTGTCCCATCTCCTCTCCCCTTCCCTTCCCTTCCTTTAAAAATGACCACTCAATCTCCTCTTCTCCTCCTCCACCTCCTCCTCCTCCTCCTCATGTTCCCTCCATCTCTCATCAGTTACCTCCTCCTCCTCCTCCTCCTCCTCTTCTCTCTTCTTCCTCTTCTTCCTCCTCTTGTTCTTGTTCTTGTTCTTTTTCGTCATCTTCTTCCTCCTTCTCTTTTTCATCTCCCTCCTCCTCCTCCTCCTCCTCCTCCTCCTCCTTCTCTTCTTCTTCCTAGTCGTGTCTTAATTCCTCCTCCTCTCCTCCTTCTCTTTTTCTTCCTCCTCCTCCTCCAAGACTTAAACTCTTAATATCCGAGCACTTTACCCTCCTCCTCCTCCTCCTCCTCCTTCGGCACCTCCATTTTTTCTCTCTTCTCTCCATCTCCCAGTCATCCCTTCTATACCCATTATTTTCCTCATCTCCCTTAGTCTCTCCCTTTTCTCTTTAAATGGACCCTCACAAACTCTCTCTCTCTCTCTCTCTCTCTCTCCTCCCCCCTAATCTCCCCATTTAATCACCCTATTTCCCTTGCTCTCCGCATTGAAACACCCCAATTCCCTTCACTAACCCATTATTCTCCCCGCTAATCACCCCATTTCCATTGCTCTCCCCATTAAATCACCCCATTTCCCTTCCTCTCTCCATTTAATCACCCCATTTCCCTTCCCTCCCTACCCATTATCTCGCCATTAACCAAGACGCAACACTCTCCTTAAACCTCCATTAATCACCCATTTTCCCTTCCCTACCCATTATCTCCCCATAAACCAAAACGTAACATT